>LPNX010115401.1:87014-144151 GCA_001517045.1 Pseudotsuga menziesii
AAAAAACAAAAAAACTTTTTCCACACAATGGAGTTAGATCTTGGTTAGCTTACCCGGAAAGTCTACGTTTTCAAGTTTTCTTGCTGTTTATGATTTGCCGTGATCACACAAGGTGCACGGCAAAGAGCATACGTAGCCGAGAAGACAAGAAAAAAACTTTCCCTTACTGTTTCTGATTCGCCGTGATCGCGCAAGGTGCACGGAAAAGAGCATACACAGTCAGGGAAAACAACAGTCTGAGACTAAAAAATAAAATATCTAAGAATAAACTGATAAAATATGAGAGATTTATAAAAAAAATAAAACAAATCCGTCACTGTAACATTATACCTTCAGATTTACCGAAATGGGTGTTTCTGGAGCAAATGGAAACGGTTTTCGGTGAAACAAAAACTATTTCCCAATGGAAACGGTGCTCCAGATGCAATGGAATAGCTCCCATCGGCCACAAATGCACAAAAAAACCAGAACCAAAAACCCTTTCAAAGATTCAACAACACCGGTTCCAAATCTTGATCAAAACCGAAAGCGGCTCTTCATAAAAGCTCTGATACCATGTTAGGGTACACAAGGTACTCCCAAAGGACCGAACACTAATAATAACTGCTTTACACAAACAGATCACAGATCAATACACCAATGTTTGTCACGTGGTTAAAACCCTCGAGAGGGAAACAGTCCACGGCCCCAGCCAAATAGCTACTTGGAGCAATTTATTATGCAAAAGAAGGAAAGTTACAAGAGCTTCTCATAATCGATCAACTAACCAAGGACCCTCTATGCTCTTTAAATAGAGATCATAGACCAATCGGGTGTCAAGCCACGGATCAATGGTAGGTATGATCTAAGAAAAGTTGAACCGTCGGATCATTCTATGTCTAGAACATATCGTGACCGTCGGATTAAATATTTACAAATGCATACTAAAGAAACACACTTTTACCTGACGGATATATTACACAAGTTGATCTTAACTAACTCCTAAGTGTCTAAATATCCTAACACCCAACATTGCTCTCAACTAATGCCTTGAAAAATTTGTAAGTATCAAACACCTCATACTTCTGATTAAGGAAATAGCTCCAACATGACCAAGAATAGTCATCTATGAATTTCAAAAATTATCTGGATCCATTCATACATGTTGTAGTAATTGGTCGTGAGACATCACTATGTATCAAATCAAGTGTGGAGATATATGTTCTTTCCTTCCCAACATCATACTTTTGCTCTGGATGATTCCCTACCAAGAATCCTTTGCAGATATCTTGAGAGGACTTGATGAGGGGAAATCCTTCAACCATTTCGTCATTATACAGCTATTGTAGGTACTTGAAGTTCAAATGGACGAATATCTCATGGCCAAGTCTACTTGTCTCATTGGCATGGGTCAATAATGAACATTGATGTGATTATGGAAAAAGTGTGATAACTCATATGCCTTGGAAGAATGGTTTGCAACACTTTTATCTATTAGCTTCCCAATAGATATATCTAAGATCTTAACTGTGTCAGGTTTTAAAAAAAACTTTGGAGAACCAGTGTATGTCTTCTGATAAACAGAAAACAAGTTTGTTTCTAAGGAGGGAACATACAGGACATTGTTGAACACTCCATGCTCGAATTGAACTGATCCCTTCTCAACAGATGGGATCTTAGACTAATATCCTATGTGAATTCTAGGACCATCGGTGATATCTAGAGAATAAAAGGACTCTTTGGAGGAAACCATGTGGTTGGAGGCTCCATAATCAATGAGGGAAGCTTAATATTGTGAGAATTCAACCTTCAGTGCATGGCATCTCTCATGATTATATGTCTTGCTTCCGAACTTAGTCTTCCTTGCACCTTCAGGGAGGGTAATATGGATCTTCTCAAAAATTATGTCCATTTGATCTATAATTTTCCTCATACAATAACTCTTTGGATGGTTTCCTTTCTTGCAATAGGTACACTTAGTACTTCTAAACCTCTTTTGTGTATCCTTATTGGAACCTGAGGCTCCATCTCATGGATTAGGATTATTATTTGGTTTGGATTTAGGATTTTTCTTGTCCTTTCCCTTCTGCTTCTCTTTTGCATATGATTATTTAACTCACTGGCTAAAAAGGTCTCGATTATTAGAGGCTTTTTGGGATCCCATTTGGATCGGTTTATCATGTTCTTAGATCAAGGATTCAGTGAATACATCAAGTGAAGGAATTCACCAGTTTGGGGTTGTTAGTCTCACGAAGTGGAAAGTGGACACAAAAATTGAAAAATTAGGGACACTCTTACTCATAATGGATAGCACTAACTTCTCATCATTTTCATCAATTCCACATTGTTTGCACTGCATGACCAAAGACTTGAATTAAGTGAAGAAATGTTGTACGGTTTTGAAACTGTTCGGTTGAATAGCAATTAATTCATTCTCCAAAATCTGAGCTCATCTTACTTTCCAAACAAATATTTGAGCTTTATTCAAACCTCCATTAGGGATTTCAATGCATAAAGATGGAAGATAAATTCTCTGGAGATATGAATACACATAAAACCAGAAGCTTCATCTAACTTATTTAAGTACTTTGATTTATCTAGAGCTTCCTAGGGTTTGACCTCCATTTCCATTATGACCCTATATAGACCCTTGTTTCACAACACTATATGCATATATTCGCTCCACTATAGATCATTGAAGGGTGTGAGTATTCTTAGTGTCAAGGCAATTGAATTCTCCATTTTGCAACTAGAGCAACAACACAAATTTACTAAATTCTTCACAAAACCTGCATAAAAGTCTTAAATCAAAGATAAACCATCTATGTAGAGATCTGATACCATGTAAAATTATCAATTACAGGAGTTCATCATGCTGAATAATACCTTACAATGAAATAATTAGGAAGAATGATGAATTACAGTGTAAAAAGTGATAAAACTGAAGTGTGAAATCAATCAAATAAGAAGCACAAATTTGATAGCATAAAATGATGACAATAGTCATTAATCTATTTAATAACACAATACGATACAATGGAGGAAATTTGAATTACCCACCATGGATTTGAATCCCTGACTGAGACATGACTAGCATAGGAAAAAGCACCATTGAAGACACACTAGTGCAACTCCAATCAATTGAAATAGTCAACAATCAGTTAACTGGTCCTTACAGGTAAGCATGGATGCCTTTGTCCTCAAATCATGAAAAAAAGGTGCATTAGCTAACTGAAGGTGGCCATTGGATCCTGACTCCACTCTGGTGAGGGTGAACTAAAGGTGGGACTCCCATAACTCAAAGTGGGATCCTAAAATCTAGGGATTGGTCTCTAGAGATCCTAAACTCATGGATGAGGGCACATCAAGTGGCTAGTGGGGCCAAGATAACATCACCATAGCACTAATATAGTGATAACATCATCCTAAACTAGGAAACTACTAAAATGACTAAAGTGGACAAGAGAGGATTGTTAATTAATCCTAACATGAAGTGCATACTCAGATAGTTAAGGGACACTTCACATGTTGCTATTTTCTATAGATTGACAGATTTATAAATTAAAGGTTTTTCATATTTTAATTTTGGTGAGGACATAGATTGACAGCAATATACTATATCATTTACTTTCACTTGTCAATGGATATGTAAGTTAGACATCTACGTTGCATCTAGTGGCAACCTTGTTGACAAATGAGACATATGTGATAGAAACTAAGGCCAATAAAGATGTAGTATGTCTAGAGAGACTAATGGATGAATTCTAGATTATGTAGGGGAAGATCAATTTGCATTGTGGCAGTCAAAATGTCATTCACTTGGTGAAGAATCTAGCATTTCATGATCACACAAAGCATATTGACATTAAGTAAAAGTGGTAGAACAAGGTAGGGTCCTATTGGACAAAATTGATACTAATGAGAATATTGAAAATATGCTTACAAATTTAGTCACCATAGAGAAGTTTAAATGGTGCAAAATTTCTCTAGGATTGTTGAAAATATGATGAAGGCAACATTGTAAAATGACACATGAACTAAAAATATAGGAAAGGAACTTTATATATATCAACTTGAAGTAGGATAATGTTAGAATGTGAATTTGATATTCCATATATCAAAAAAATTTGTATAGAGTGTGATCCATATCTTGAGGGATGAGACCTAGGAGGCTTGAATGTCGAAAGAGGAGGAGATCAAAGTTGAAAAATTGTTAACAATTGATCCATAGAGTAACATAGAGAAAATATAGTAAATAGATCACATGGAGGGGTGAGGCTCAAAGAGGGTTCTTTGAGCCTCACCTCCCAAACTATACTAAGAAATACACTTATAACTAATAACCCAAAAATAAATCAATAGAATAAGAGAGAGAGAGAGGATCCAAAAATAATAGCTTGCTTTATTGAGAAGGCATAAATCCTTTATATAATATCATTACAATGTTCCTTGAAGCCCTACAATGGAACAACACCATAGGCTACCAAATACCATGTACAATAAACCTTGCAACCATACCATGGAACAAAACCATGGGCTATCAAATACCATGGATGGGAGAGGGTGGCCTCTCCATTGAATTCTCTTATGATGAATGGAAGAGGGTGGTGTCTCCATTTAATGATTTTATGACTTATATATCTGAATTTAGACCATATGCCCCTTGAAATTCAGATCATTCCTCCGCCCTTAGAAAATGACGGTCCCCATCATTTCATGCTAAAAAGAGACCCATGATTACAATGTGCCAATTGCCAATGAAGAGAAGCTTTTTGTGAGGTTAACGCATAACTGTGGGTTTTGTGTGGTTGACCCATAACCATGGGTTTTGTGTAGTTGCAAAATAACCATAACCATGACCATGGGTTTTTTGTGGTTGACCCATAACCATGGGTTTTGTGTGGTTGACCTATAACCATGGCTTTTGTGTGGCTTACCCATAACTGTGATTACAATACATAGCCATGGGTTTTGTGTGGTTGACCCATAATCGTAACTATGGGTTTTGTGTGGTTGACCCATAACCATAACCATGACCATGGGTTTTGTGTGTTTGACCCATAAGCATGGGTTTTGTGTAGCTGACCCATAACCGTGATTACAATAGAATTTAATAAAAGTCCAAAAAATGAAAAATTCATGGTCTTTGGTGCAGTTGATGTCTCGCTGCAAATCCATTCATAAAATATGATGCAGGTGATGAAATTGAATTTCGTTGAAGACATATTAGATATATCAAAGAGAAATTTTCATCCATGTAACATACATGCTCTGTTCCCTCCCAAATAATGATAAAATGTTTGTTGAAGATCAGGGGGCGCACGCGCACTATTTTTGTAGACATATGTTGCTTCAATTTATTATATCTCTCAAACGATAAATCTAAATGAAAACCTGTGAAATAACCATTTTAGTTGATGGAAATAAATTTCCAGTGAACTATGGTAGAGACTGAGATATGTTCTATGGGGCTCATGGAATTTATTTAAAGTTTTGGCACGTGAGGTCGCACTGTGTACATACATATTCTTCTTCAAACAATCATATCTTACAAACCAGGAAGGAAAATGAAAAACCATGAAATACCCATTTTAGATTATAGCAATATCCTTCCAATGAGCTATGGAATAGACTATGAAATGCTCTGTTCAATTCACAACATCTATTTGAATTTTGTAGAGACGTGTTGACCTCGTGTTCGTCCATCTTGGTGTTTCTATGATGGACGTACACATATCGTTGGAATGATATGGGGATGGAATGAGGTATTCCAAGATCCAATAAGCATGAAAAAATGATTTTAATCCATTCCATAGCCATATAAGGATGAAATAGTGCTCGATGTGAGAGTGCAAAGAGCCACAAAGGATGCCAAGGGTTTGTAGAGAAACATGAGTTGTTGTAGACATTTCAGAACCTCTGTGGGAAGCATGGACACCTTGCTAAATTGTTAAAAATGTTGCATACCAATGGATGTAGTGGATCCATGTATGGTTCTCCTTATAATGGTGATCAAAGACCTAAAGGTAGAAAATCCATGTATTATGTGGACCAACTATGATGATTATAGTGTATGGCTCGACAAATGGATTATGATAGTACCAAACGGAGATTGGTGATCGCTACAAATCTTGAACCTGTAGTATGATTCAAACCCTTGTTCTAATGGAGATCATATACCCGCTATGGTACCATTGATTTGGATCTTGAGGCCTGAGACTCTAGGGGCTTGAATGCCGAAAGTGGAGGAGATTAAAGTTGAAAAATGGTTAACAATTGATCCATAGAGTAACATACATAAACATAGAGTAAATAGACCACATGGAGGGGTGAGGATAAAAGAGGGTTGTTTGAGCCTCACCTCTCAAACTATACTAATACAGACACTCGGAACTAATAACCCAACAATAAATCAATAGAATAATAAAGAGATATAGGATCCAAAAATAATAGATTGCTTTATTGAGAAGGCCTAAAGACTTTATATAATATCATTACAATGTTCGTTGAATCCATACCATGGAACAAGACCATGAACTACCAAATACCATGGATGATGTGCCTTGCATCCATACCATGGAACAAAACTATGGGCTACCAAATATCATGGATGGGAGAGGGTGGCATCTTCATTTAATGCTCTTATGATGAATGGAAGAGGGTGTCCTATCCATTAATCCTTTTATGAATTTAGACCATAAACCCCCTAAAATTCGAATATGAGCGGTACATGATTATCCTTTTGGGATCCTCTTATTTATTGTATATAAGGGAAGCGACCTTTGGCATTGTATTACAAAAAGAAAGCATTATAAGATTTTTTTTTAGTAATATTAAAAGATTGAAGTTGTCTTTGCCTTATGTTTTTACCTATGCATCTCAAGGTTTCCAGATAACTCTCATGCTCTATTTTTTTTTCTTCTATTTGTATATTTTTATAACAGGAGTTGTGCAAGTAGGAACTTCTGCCCCATTTCATGGACTAGTACAATATCATGTTTACCCTAATGTGTAGAACTCCCATCCTGGAGAATATTATGACATTTTCAAGACATATGGACACCCCCTTAGGAACTATCCTATTTTATAAAAGTATTCTTCTATCCCTAACATAGTTTATTGTAAATTCTATGGTACCTCTACACATAGAACATATAAGAGTAGGGACTTGGATTCTTTAGCAAATAGATTTGATTATTTTTCATTCAAGGTATTGGATATTTCACAAACTTGGGGAGGAGTGGGAGGAGTTTGTTGAATAGGAGGATATTATAAGGGAGGAAGAGTCGAAGGGATACATGGATCTATACACTACTTGAATTGCAATGAGGTAGGCCATGTTCTTGAGATTTACCTTCTCCAATATGACCTGGTGTTCTTATTATTGAGAAAATATTCATTGTATTGAATATTTCCTAGAATTGATTGTGAAATGAGAAGGTTGGTTCAGGAACCAACCAACAAACTTAATCAATTTTGAACCTAGGGATGGTAATGGAGTAATTGGTTTGACCATCAATGTGTTTCAATTACAAAACATTCTATATTGGTGCCAATAGAAATAACCTTGATCTTTAAAAGATATATAAACTAGGACCAAAACCATCAAAATTTGATCATGCTTACTAAAAAGAAAATTTCAAATATGCGATTGAAATGTTCCAACACTATCATCCACTTGAATTGGAGAAAATTTCAAGGAACATAGTATGGGACCCATTCCTTCATTCTTGAGTTGTAAAAACAAATTTGAATCAAAATCCTTAGGTAAATTAGAGAAACTTCTATATCTATGGCTTACTTTGTTTGTTGATATTCTAGAAGATGAAGGCTTGAATGATAAGTTTTAGACACAATAATGGAGTTGAAGGACCTAATATTTAGGAAGGTGACTCCAATGCAGTTGAAGTAGAGATTAATATTGGGGGGCTATTGAGTGGAGATAAAGGAGAGGAGAATATATTTTTCAAATATACACGATTCTGGGAAACATGATGAGGATCCCATTGCAAAATTACCTCCAACCACTGACATTGAGATAGAGATTGATTGATATATTGCTCTTAAATTCTCCTCTATTCCCCAAAAAAACATACAATATTACATGTAGATAGATATGTAAATTAAGATGATTAAATCCCTTTATGTATTGTGTTTGAAAGTTTCTCAACTTGACCTTGCTATGTGCATTTATATTTTTATTGTCATATTTCTCTCAAATGATGTAAAATTTTAAAAATAACTAACTCAACTCAAACTCTTTTTGCATTTGCAATTTGTTGAATTGGATTCCTAATAACTTAATCACATTGAATCAACATCCCCCAGAATCTCTATTTATTGTTCTATGCATATATTTATCCTATTGGGTTTATTCAATTAGTTCAAATACATTGTTTCAAGGTTGAGTTGTTGAGGTTTTTAGTTCCAATGCAATTTAAGAGACAAAGTATTCTCAACTTACCAACTATTATTGTTGCTAGTCATTGAAATGATCACACTTCAACCAAATATTATGGAGAAGAAGAGAGCATTTCTTTAAGTTTTATTTTAAAAAATTTATGTGATTTAGTAATTGTGTTTATGTACCTATATTTATATTTATATATAATGTATCAACTATCAAAGTTTATGAAATTAATACTAGAAACATGTAGTCAAATTATGATATATAAAGTAATTTAAAAAAAATACTTCACTAAGATAATTAGATATTTTGAATCACATATACAACTTAAAAATTACCATTATAATCGACATGGAATAAATATATGAGTATATGCAACAAAGTAACTACATCAATTAAGACATAGATTCGATCTGTTTAAAAAAGTGTGAACTTATTATTGACAATGCACTAGATCTACTTAAAACCATCTATATGTCTCGTTTTATACCAAACCTTAATTTGAGTAATGATACCTATCCTTCATGTGACCAATCTTCAAAATTAGGTCCATAGCCCTCTTGTTTGATAAATATCATTTATGTAAGATCCATGTCACGAATTTTAGCATTTTTCTTGTCTTAGGAGTCTTAAAGCTATAATTTAGGTCCTAAATTCCTAATTTTCAACATTGAACCAATACTTGATCCATAAGCGCAATCCTTATGTACCCAACCATTAAAATCATACCTATATATCATATTATAGGTTACAAATTATTTATTGAGGGCATAATTTATGGGTGGGGTCCATGCATTGCCTATGAGTATTTGAGCCCACAAAGAAAAGGTAGTGTTTAAATCCTTTATTTCTAATGCAAGCCATGGATTTAGTCAGAAAACTTCTTTTTGGGTGTCCAATTAGAAAAATCATGTCTATATTATTCGCATATGCTAAACATTGTTATAGATTCATTATGTAGGGCTTTTGTTATGGGTTCGAACCTATTGATGGTTTTTGGGCCAGAAAACCCATGTTTAAGGCTTAAATCCTTGGATGATACCCAAAACCATGGTTTAGATCTGACATATTTTCTCTATTTTCCATGTTCATCAAAATGATATTGATATCCTTCTCATATGCCAAATATCCCTTTTATAAGGTTTATTTATGAAATAGGGCCTTATGCAAACATCAAAATTGTTTCCATAATATTGTAGGATAAAATTACCTTCTTCATGGATTGTGTTGTGATTTAAAGATGTGTGCATCACCTATATGAACTCTAAAAGAAATGGCTAAAGAATAAATTTATTTATTTAACCTCAATCCTTGGCTCCAATAATGACATCCATACATATTATGCCCAATCCTCGTAATCATGCCCATATTTTCCTTGTTTGACAAATATTCCTCCTACGACACTTGTGTCATGGTGTGGTCTCATCCATGACCTACGAACACTAAACATAGTGGTTAATGCATCAATCCTTCATTTTAGGCATGGCACATGGATTGATCTATGGAATTGGTTCTTGTTGTACCTAATGGCTGAGATAATCATAATACTCCTTTTTTGGGTCAAAGAATCCCTTTATAGGAGTTACATCGTGGTATATAACCCTTACATGGCTGTGAACCATAAAAACAACGATTACTTCCTACACCCGCATTATTTGTTCATGAATGATAGCATGGCTACGAGTCACCTCCTTACTACATGAAATCATCAAAATCATGTAAATATTCATCTCAATGGATAAATATTCCTTCTATAAGGTATGCACCATGCTCTAAGTATGTTCCAAATTGAGAATTTAATGTCAACAATCTATAAGTCAAACAATTCCAACATGAATGCGACAATGCACCTAGTTGGGATCAAAAACTTTATCTACCAAATACTTCAAGTGAAAATCCAAACCTCAGTTATTCTCACTAATGATTTTGTGAAAGGGAAAATGGTACTCAATGGGAATGTGGTTAGTGGTCCTCATTTATGAGGTAGTTAGTGCTACTTGGTCATTTATGTTCCTATATAATGAAGTTGTGTACCATTGCAATATACATACATTAATACAATGTAATCATAAAAATGGAGTTTTTCCTTTTGATATTTTCATAGCCATAAAATTGTTACTTTAATATTTAAAGTTAATGTTTTGTATCTTGTTTGTGGTTTTCATTAACATTTATCTACTAGTTTGAATATGCAAAATATTACACACATATAATTGTACCATACTTTTAATGGATAAAAACTATATATTTTAAAAGATATGTCTAAATTCTATATCTCTAAATCAAAGAAAGGCAAGCAAGGTATTGCACCAAGGTCAATACTCATCAAGCTAGTATCTTCATGATTTTACCCTAGCTTCACATCCAAAAAGAATAAGGCTCCAAATCATGCATGACATTAGCTCCAGTCTCCATGCATTTTACTAGTGTAGTAATCCTAGTGCTACAAAAAGAGCCATAATAATCATCATCATCACTAAATTCATTCTTTTCACTAGGGTTTACACAACATAACAGCACATAAAATAAATCTCTCTTTGAACATCCATGAAATATCTCTCTCCTTGTCTTTTCTTAAGGTTCCCTCATGTACCCTAGCATATGTTTTCCTTATAAAATCTAGCATTTTGCTCTCTACAAGACTTCTCCAACTCAATACAAGAATAGAGTGAGATGACAATAATAATTACAAGAGAATTATCCTCCCTTTATATATAAATTAAAATAAGTGAAGAAAGATACCATAAAACAATGACATATATCCATACAAGTAACCAACAAAACCAGCTCACTCACATAAAACATTGTACAAAACAAGAATACACAAATATGAGACAATGAACATTGTACAATACAAAAATACACAAGTGTGACACAATAGTTTGTCCACTCCAAAACAAACGCACGCGCACACACACACACACACACATATATATATACTGGTTGCTTGCCTTTCTCAAGTAGTTAGCATTTCTCCTCCTAGGTAGGTACCTACCTTCCGTTGTTGAACAACCTACTCCCTCAATGTGCACGTACCTTCCTTTGTTGAACAACCTACTCCCTCATTGTGCACGTACTTAATGGGATAATCATCAATCTCCCTAAAATCAACCATCCATATGTTCATAAAAAATATTAAAAAGGGCTGGGTTGTTAATAAAGTATTTCAAAAGGTGCTAAGAGTTATAGACCTATCTCCTTAAAAGTTAGTATGTTTATCTATCTTAAAAATAGAAAATAATAAAATGGAATACATAGAATATATGTGGAGATGTCCATTTTAATAATGTATTTTCATTCAATAACTTTATAAAAAATAAATAATGATTTCAAATAAATAGTTCGGAAATGTAAAGATTTTTTTTTTCTTTTTAAGTTCAAATAGCTTCTTAACTTACGTTGCTTTGTGCAACAAAGATGGAACTGGATCCTTCTTCTGATCGTCGAAAGGCAGACGGATCTAGGCTCCCGGTGGAGACCAACAAAAATAGTTCGTTTTTCTTGCTGTTCATTTACTACCTCTCGTCGGATTGGTGCCTGCTCTACGGTGGTAATGACTAGTTCCTGTAGGTCAAATAGCTGCTGATGACAGGCACTGGCTACCATCTCTGGTGCATAAAAATTATCTTGTACAGTGATCTTGCAATGAGCAGTAGTGTTTTCATTATAAATATTTTTAATTTTTCAAAAAGGACTAACTCAACTAAAACTCGTTGTTAACTTTGTTTTTTTTTCTTAAAATTAAATTTACTATAAATTATTGAATAAGATGAAGGGATTTGATATAATCCAACCGCCGTCGATTCGGGATGGACCAGTTGGAAACCATAACGTATTTATGCGATCTAAGGTATCTCAATGAATGAGAGGGCAACCAGCGGTTCTGATCTGTAAAGAGGCAACTATGGTAAGAGAAACCAACGTTACTGAATTTTTGAAGAGCCTGAAGGCCGCTGCTCGTGCTGCTGGATCATACCCTCTTCATATATTCCCTTCAACAAGTGATGCTGATTCCCTCTTCGCTCTCAGGATTTTAACGTCCATCTGTGAAAATGATGGTCTGAGATACTCCTGTTATCCAGTTTGCTCCTTGCAAGATATTTTTGAGTTAGCAAGCAAGAAGCTGAGCTCACAAGATGAATCCTTGGCCGTGCTCCTCATAAACTGGGGAGCCTGTAAGGATATCAAGCGTTTTCTGAATCTTGGTCCCAAGGTTCATGTCTTTGTAATAGACAGCCATCGTCCAATCCATTTACACAACCTCAATGATGATAACAAGAATGTGATTGTGCTTTATACCAAAGAAGATGAGAACCATTCAGATTTGGCTTATGATTTTGATGTGTCTGCTCTGGCAAATGCCACAGGCACCGAGGATTTTGATGATGATAAACTTGTTGAGAGCTCTGAGAGTGATTCGGATGAAGCTGGCAGCGATCACAATGATGAAGGAGAGAGAAGAAACAAGAGGAGAAAATTGGATAATAATGAGGAGGAGCAAAAACTAGAAAAGAAGAGGATTAAAGCCATGAAAGCTCTGAAGAAATTAAGATCCCAATATTATAGATTGGGTGCTTACCATGGTCGGCCTTCTGGGATGGTAATGTTTGACATAGCCTTTGCTACCCACAAGAACACTAACGAATTGCTTTGGTTAGCCTGCGCTTCTCTGGCAGATCAGTTCGTCCATGAAAGAATCACAACCGAAAGATATCTAGCAGGTGTCATGGAGCTCGAGCAACTAGTGAACAGTGCAGGCCACTTGGAGATGGTAACCTCCGTGAAACTTAAGGATGGGACCAATGTCAGAGCTCCCGATAACTGTAGAATATCATATGGAGAGGAGCCGAAGCTGATACTTCTCAGAGAATGGAATCTCTACGATTCCCTCGCATGTTCTTCTTACATTGCTACCAAGCTCAAGACATGGAGTGAGAGTGGGATTAAGAGGGTAAAATTGTTGGCGGCCCAGATGGGAATTCCTCTCACAGATTGCCAGCAGAAGTTCAGGTACATTCGGACCTACATTTGAACCACCATTTTTTATACACCCAGATCTTATTAAGAACTCTTCCAGGTTAGGGAAGAGGAATCTCTACTATATTTATTTGTTGTTCATTTTATTCATGGCAATATGTAATGGCAGCAAGTTTTCAGGTATATGAGCATGGATTCCAAGAGGAGATTGAAGGAAGAGTTAGAAAAATTCAGTTCTGATTATGGACTCATAGAGCTATATTGCAGAAACTTTCGAAGGCACCATGGCTATACATCTCAGGTTTCTGCTACTGATTTTGTGTATGGGATCACTGCTTTGATGGATTCGTGGACAGAAGAGTCCCAAGAGTCTGTGGCCGAGCATTTCTGGAATGCGTACAGTGCGCTTGAGTTGAACAATGTGGAGGAATTAGATACGGGATTACGCATGGCCATTAATGTCCAGAAGTCGATTTTCAGGCAGGGAAGTCTGGCCATGACAAGGAGAGGCTTCATGAAAAGCACGAGGGGATTCAGGTGGGTGAAGATAGAGGACTTGGCGGACACACAGAGGTTGTGTTATCCTCAGGCTCTGGTGAGATTTTGCTATTTTGTTATGGATGCGATGAGGGAGAAAGGTTCCGGGACTAAGCCTGTTATCTGCGCCTGTGTGGTGCCGAATGCAAATAAGTTATTGGTGGTGGGTGTTGCCCAGAGACCCAAATTGGGTGGCCGCCATGGAAACCAGTTTGGGGTGGCGTTTCGTGCAGCAGCAGAGGAGATTGGCGTGCAGGAATGCTCGCAGTTTGGATTTGAGGAGTCCTGGATGACAATGCGCGTGCAGAGTCTCAATGCTTTCATGCAATTAATAGCAAATTACAAGTTTTAGCATTCTCGTTAATTGATGGCAAGTTGAATTTTCTCGGCCATGCTAGATACGCACTTGAATTTTAGGGTTCAAGAAATATTTTTGTTAATTCTTTTAATGGTAGCTAGGGATAGTTAACGTTTACTCAGATCAAACTTTGGTTTATTGGACAAAAAAACTAATTATTTAAGTTTGTTTTAAAATTGTATTTTTATGCTCAAAGACCTTGGAGAGAAGCTAGGAAGATCGAGATTACAACAAAGATTATCAAAGTCAGATTTAATGTGGGTGCTCACTATAATTTTG
Source organism: Pseudotsuga menziesii (assembly GCA_001517045.1). Classification (NCBI taxonomy): domain Eukaryota; kingdom Viridiplantae; phylum Streptophyta; class Pinopsida; order Pinales; family Pinaceae; genus Pseudotsuga; species Pseudotsuga menziesii. The sequence continues at coordinate 101,552 of LPNX010115401.1, forward strand.
ACAAGTTAAAAGGCTAGGAAGATCGAGATTACAACAAAGATTATCAAACTCAAATTTAATGTGGGTGTAGGGAGGGCATTCTAAGAGGAAGTGTTTTTCATCCTCAATGTTCATATTCTCAGAGAGATCCTGTTTCTCATGAGAGTTTGTCATGAGAGTTTGTTCTTATCTTGGCTATATTAATTTTTATCTTTGAAGTAGTTAAAACCGAGATATACTTCTGATCTTCTAGATTAGCCTTGATGACCTCATTATAATACCTTAATTTTATTTTATCCTCTAAATCTTTCTCACACCACATTTTTTCCTTAAACTTAGAAGTGACAATATTTTTAATGTTATTTATATTTTGCAATGCATCATTTTAGTAGATCTCCCAATGGTTTAACCAAGCCCATATCTTTATACCAACCTCACTTGAGCCTTAGGTGGTTTTGGCTCGACTTTAAAGCTAGTTTAGGAAGTCTATGGTCTCCCATGTTATTGATTTTGTGCTTGTATAACAGGAGCCTAGTCATAGCTAGACTCTCCATAGGGGAAAGACCCACTTCTATAAGGAGAATAGGGTAGGGTGTATTGCTTTTAATTTTGAGGTTATACGTTATATGCTTGTATAACAGGAGCCTAGTCATAGCTAGACTCTCCATAGGGGAAAGACCCACTTCTATAAGGAGAATAGGGTAGGGTGTATTGCTTTTAATTTTGAGGTTATAAGTTATAAAACGCTTTTGGATTTGCTCAATCTTTCTCCAGGATTCTCTAGAGACTCTCCATCCTCAAACCTCACACCTATACAATATAACATGAATGACTAAAGTTTCAAAGACGAACTTCTTTTTATCCCACACCAGAAGGTTTGCTTCTTTACAATTATTTTCAAGACCAAAATAAGCTTAAAAAGTTATTTATCAAGCACGCATTGATTAAATATTTCAAGTTGTAAACCCTTTTTTAGAGTAAAAATGTTGAGAAAATGTATTATACTAGCATAGCTCCATCCACAGGGATCAAATATCTCAAGCTGAAAACCCTTTTTTAGAGTGAAAATGTTGAGAAAATGTGTAATCCACTATTTATGGTTTATGTTGTTTTATATGTACGTTATTCTAAATATTTTAAATTTAATTTAACCCAACCTGTTATTTTTAATAATATTTTATTATTTTTATAAAAGACAAGTGTTAGAGATAAACACGGAAGGAGTTACACATCTCTTCCCTATTGGGTAGTTAATAATATTTTATTATTTTTATAAAGAACATGTGTCAAAGATGAACACTGAAAGAGTTACACTTCTCTTCTCTACTAGGTAGTAGAATGCACCTCTTAAATACAATCAATTATATATTTTCTAAATTTTTATATAAATCATATTATTATAATTTTATTATACTTAAATTATAAATTTGATTAATGTATCATAAATCTAAATTTTATTATATAAATCATATTATTATATCACTTGTTTATTATAATGTAAATTTACTCAAAATATAATAAGGTATTTAATAATATGGTCTATTTTATTAATAGTATTAATAACTTTATCTAAATTAAAGTTCATGTTATGATATTAGCTAGATGTATTATTTATTTTGTATTTATTATTTATTATTATTTAAATTATGTATATAATTTATTTTATTATTTAAAATAAGGTGTATTTTATATGAGTTTTAAATTATAAAGTACACTACTTTATATTAATTATATATTTATATTAACTATATGTATTATTTTTTATGTATATAATTTATTTTATCATTTAAAATAAGGTATATTATTTTATATAAAGTTAAAATTAAGTATATTATTTTATATATATATATTTTTGTAAATATGCAAATTTTTTTATGATGTCCTAAGAGAAATCAAATTAGGGTTTAAGTATTTAACTTTGGTCATTATATTTACTTAATTAACAATGATTTTAACTATTTAACTAATAATAATAATCTATTTTTAAGGTCACCAAACAAGGGACCCTCTATTTGGGGAGGGTTGGATTTGAACATGTAACCTTCTAAGAGGAAACACATGCTCTTAACCATTAGACCCATACATGGTGTACATGGAGGTTCTATTTACTCGGTTAATTTTAACAACTAAGTTTCAACTATTTAATGGTAGTTATTATATATAATTAGCTAAGTGTTGAATCTTAAACAAACTAGGGTTTATACTATTTAATTGTGACGATTCTATCTACTCAACTAACTTTAAAAATTGAATTACAATAGGATTTTGACTATTTAACTAAATGATATCATATAAAATATAATATCATTGATACTAATGCATCTATTAGTATATTATATCACATTTTTCAATGCACAAATTTGCTATAGAAATAAAATATCCATCTAAAGATATTTATTTCCACTTATAGGGTTTTGACTATTTAAGATGTCCCACTTCTAGGGTTTTAACTATTTCACTATGATGGTTCTATATACTCAACTAACTTTGGAAACAAAAAGATATTAGGATTTTGGCTATTAACTCACTATATCATACAAAATTTAATGCCACTAAAATCAATGCATCTTAAATATTATTAGGTTATATTGCATTTCTGAGTATAATAATTTGCATTATATCATAATAATGATCTCCATTTCAATACATAGATCAATAGATCATAGATGTCCCTTAGTGTAATTCAATCAAATTATTTCAACTATTTAATGGTCATTATTATATCTAACTATTTAAATGCAGAAATTAAGGTTTAAACTATTTAATTGGATATAAAGATATATTTGGATATTCATGTATTATTCAATAGTTATATTAAATTTAAAAAAATCAATAATTAACATGTATATATAACATACCAAAGAGTATTTTTTAGGGTTTAAACTATTTAATTGGATATAAAGATATATTTGGATATTCATATATTATTCAATGGTTATGTTAAATTAAAGAAATTCAATAATTAACATGCATATTTAGCATACCAAAGAGTATTTTTTTGACAATTTTTGTATATAAGATTTGATTGTGTCTAATTTGAGTTAATTTATATATATAAGTTGTAAATATAATTCAAATCTAGTTTATTTATTTATGTAAATTATAAATGCAATTAATAATATTATTTAATTAAATTAATTTAAAAAATATAATATTTTGTTATAATTAAATTAAATTAAATTAAATTAATTTTGATGTTATTTATTTAATGATGAGGATAGTCAAAGCCCATTCATATCAACATTTCTCTATTGGACCTTAAGAAATTACTTTGCTTGTTGGAACAAATTATTCCTATGCTCAAAAAGCCTAGAAAAAAGTCTTAGTGAGGTCATCATGGTTTTGACAACATAGAAGATTAGAGGTCATCATGGTTTTGACAACATAGAAGGTTAGATAGGTTAGTATTATAATAAAGAATGAAAAATTATGATCTAATGTGGTTGTACACAAGGCACTCTTAAGAGAAAGTAACTTCCATCCTAGGCTCTCTTAGTCTCACAAAGATGGCAAATCATATCATCCAAAGTTGTTTTAGGAATTGGCAATGCCCTGTTTCACTACGAAGCCCGTGAGAGTTCATTCTTATTTTGGCTATGTTAGTTTTTTTCTTCAAGCTAGTTAAAATAGAGAGATACTTTTGGTAATCTATATTAGGGTTAATGACCTCCTTGTAGTATCTTAGCCTCCTTTTAACCTCTTAATCATTTTAGCCCCACATTTTCTCTTTAAACTTAGATGTCATAGTATTTTTAATGTTATTGATATTTGCAAAGTTACATTCTTGTCTATCCCCCAATGATTTAACCAAGCCATGTTATCTTTATACCAACCTTTCTTGAGTCGTAGGTGTTCTTGACTGAATTTTAGAGAAATGTTAGGGAGTCTTTGGTCTCCCATGCCATTTATATTGTCCTCGTAAATCAAGTACCTTGTGATAGTGATGCTATGAGGGGAAATATTGCTTCTATAAAAGAATAAGATAAGGTGTATTGTTATTAATTATGAGGTTATAAGTTTAAAAACATGTAACACCCCAGTTTTGACCCTGTTTGCATTAAAAATGTATATGATGTATATATTCTAATTAATCATGGTGTGGAGCTAAAGGCAAAAGCCCCACCATCGATTTAACGTTTTATGTTCCGGTGATTAAAATCATTGCTGATGGTATATCGTGTTATCCGGCACATTATAATTTTTGGCATCATGTAAATATGCATTTTAATTAAAATACCCACAACCAGCTATGTCTATGCAAACATTAAAAGAGATGGGGGCATGATTTACTAAGGATAAGGAGGGGGAAATATTTAACCTTTGGGGCCAATGGGGAAAAGCCAAATGTCAAAGGGAGAACCCATGAAACAGTCAACTACCTTTCTTGTNACCAGAAAATGGTTGAAGTAGGTATTGCAAAACCCATTTTTTGGGAAAACATTTTTTACTTTTGGGGCAAGAAAACAACCAAAATGCATGCCCCTTTGGTCATACACCTACGTTTTCCATTTTTCCTCACCATTCTCCTTCACGTGGGATTCCTTCATGCAGTTGAAGCTTCCTGTCTATTCATCCTTCACATTGGGAGTCACTTTCCTCATTTTTGCATGCCCAGAAACTTGTTTTGGTATTGTTCAGTAAATGGGCAAGGAAGATTTACGTTTTCCCTGCATTTTCATGGATTCTTCAATGGTTGGGAACCGTTTTACCTTGTTGAGTGGCCAAGAAGCTAGATTCACATTTTTGGGGTTTATAGCATTTGTTTTGGCTCCCATATTGCCATAGTCACCTTCAGCAATCAAAAATGGGATTTGGGTTTTTACCGAGGTCGATTTTGGCTCTATGGTGTCATTAAACAATTGTTAAGATCGTATTTCTCTCCTTGGTGTTTTTCTCCATCTGTAAATCCTTTTTTGGGGTTTCCCAGCATTTTTCTAAGGACCAACAATTGGTATTTTGCTGTATGTGCACCCTTTCCTTGGTCTGAGTTGTTATGCTCCTTGACTTGGTCTGAATCCGGTTAGGAGTGGAAGAGGTAAACTGTTGATAAATATAGTGCATGAGGAACCTCACTGAGGGATCTTAAGGGATTATTATTCCTTACTACACATCCTGAATAGCACTTGAATGAAATGCATAGCCTGAGGGATTATACAATAAAGAAGGGGATGATTTCTTGTGTTGGGTGTGTATGTGTTGGGAAAGCCAAGTCAGATCTTGTACAGGTGCCAATAGCTCTATGGTTGAGCTCACTAACTTAGAAAACAAGCCTTTCCATCCCTTTGGAAGCCTGATAAACCCAAACATAGCTTTGGCTTGGCTGAGTTTTAACATATCTTTGGCTATGTGTGAGCCTGCTTAGTTTCCTTATTCCTTGTGGGAATCATGCCCAGCTCGGGGGTGGCAATGTTGCTGAGAGATTAAGGAGCACACTGGCCTATGGTTGGGTGGAACGTTGCAGTGACATAGCTGGTTGCGAGATGATCTTCTTCATAAGATAAGTATTCTTGTGTTTAAATATCTGCATTTACATTTGATAATGAATTACAATGAACATGTGAATCAATGGAATGGATTTGCTTCCACTGTGTGTTAAACATTTATATATCTGTGCATGTTATTAATTCAATGCATTTCATTTTATGTTCATGGGGCTAGTTGCTCGAGTAGATAGTATTACGATAGCATCCTCTTGGTCGGTCGGAGGGTAGGGGACGTTACAAAACAACCATATAAGATAATAAGAATGATGAGAGTTTCAAAGAGGAACTTCTTCTTATCCCACATCACAAGGTTTGTTTATTTACATCTTTTTCTCAAGACCAAAATAAGATTCCCACCCTCCATTAATCATTTTCTCTAGTTGAGATTATGACGAATATCAATTTTGAGAAATTTATAGGAACAAACTTCCTCCAATTGGTTATGGCCATACATAAAATTATCATAAGTGATATTCTTGGACTTGATAATCATTACTTTTGTTTTGTCTGTGTTAATAGTCATGTTGATGTCAGAGTAAAAATTATTCATAGTTATCAATTGCTTATTAAGGTCAAAGGGACATCTTGTCATAAGAACAATATCAATAGCATAAAGAAGAAGGATGATGACGATTCCAACTAAGGTCATGGCGGTGTGGCCTACTTCCTCTAAAACAACTTCTAGTTTATTGTTGTAAATGATGAGAAGGGTGGGAGACAGGGGGGAACCTTTGACCAACCCTTAGTGTTCTCGAATTTGGAAATGAAAGTATCATATGATCTTATTAAGGTATCTCTCAACTTGAGAGGAACGTTTAGATCTTCCAACCTCTTCCACGGGTTGTTTCTAGGAACCATATCGAAAGCTTTCCTAAATTACACAAAGAAACAAAAGAGATTGTATTTATTATTAAGACACTCCTCTACAATAATCCTCAGCATGGAAAGGTGATCCATGGTTTAATCATGTCTTTTGAATCCCTCACAACCTTTATCTTACTTTCCCTCACTTTTAAGCCTTGAACCGATATTTTTTTCCAGAATAATTCTATAAAGCTTTGTTAAGAGAGCACTAACCGTAATGATCGGATTAATAGAGGGGTTGTTTTAGTCACTTCTTTTGAAAATAGGAATAATGAGGCTCTGATTCCAAGGGTGAGGGAAATAATTAATAACCATTAGATTAAAGATATTGTTGATGTGAGGCATGAGGACAGGCCTTCCAATTATTAAGATTCTACTTGATAACCTTCAATGTCCTTATATTTTCCATTTGCAAGGTGTCTAAGACTGAAATCTATGCCATCCAACGAGAAAACTTCTTCTGTTACAAGGAGGGTTGGAATTTTATCTTTGACCTCCAGAGATTTGTAAATATTTTTAAGATACAAGTTCCGATATTTTAATGCAATCTTATTATTCTCTTTGATTTTTCTAGTTAGAATTTGCCTCCAAAATTTCTGAGGAGCAACTTTTGAAAGGTGCAAGATGTTTTCTTGACTTTTATTTTGTAGTGCCTCTTTTTATTTTAATTAGGGATTTGTATCTCTTTATTTTTTCAAGTTTTGGGGATTCTTCCATAGCTTCCTTTTTTTCACTTCTTGCTATTTTACATTATTTATCAAACCAATGGTTAGTTCTTCTATTTTTCTTTTTATCCTAGACTTCAAAGGAGAACTTATTAATGGAAGATGAGAGGAAAATAGTGGAACTATGGTAGAGGTATTTTATATTGTCCATCCTTAAAAGGGAGAGCAAGGACTCATTTTTTAAGTTATTTAGAAAAAAAATCAATTTTATTTTTATCAAAGATTAGATACTTATGGCCATGAGAATTATCATCTATGGGAAATCTATGCATTTCAAAATTAAGGGTTACCATTAAATATCTATGACAGTGAGTTTGGATCATGCTCACTTACAATGTCTAAATTTATTATCTTGTCATTTAAAGGGATATCAAAGATGACATAATCTATTATACTACTTCCAATCCAATCATTACAAGTCATATCGCTAGAATTTGGCCACTTCATTATACCATTGCAAATTATAAGTTCATGAGCACTACGGAGCTTGACTATCTCGAAATCGAATAAATTGTCACCTATAAGTACAAAACTTCTCTTGTACCTACTATATATATTAGGGTCTCTGTCTAACCAAAGAGGATTAGGGTTGGAAGTAAAAATATTTTATGGTTGAAAAAATATCTATATATAAAGTAAAAATAATGGTTTTTAGGGTGCTTCATTGTTTAATATGGTTTCCATTGATGTCAAAGGAGTTCATTAATGACAAAGGAAATGACATGAAATGTATGATGATGTGACATATGTGATAAGGTTACAATAATATGATGATGTTATAGTGATCTCATGAATTTATTTTTACAATTTGACACCATTCTGTAAAAATATGGCAGCTTGTTGAAACTCTGAAAATTGACTAAGTATCGGAAAATCAGAGTTCATTAATGACAAAGGAATAAAAAAAGAAGGGATGACATGGCATGTGGCATGTGTGATGAGATTGAAAATCATATGATGATTTTCTAGTCCTCTCATGTAGTCATTGTTACAATTTGACACCATTATGTAAAAGTATGGCAACTTGCTGAAACTCTAAAAATTTGACTATGTATAAATTCTTCTTAATCTACCTAAGGGGCCTCTATAAAATATGTGTCATCTTTTGTATTTAATGAATTAAATGATTCTGAGGATATAGACATCTATATTGTTGTCTTGCTCATCTAAACATGTGATTGGTTTGTTAAGATAGTCTCTGAAGGTGAAGTTATTAGTCTTCCAAAAGTGATTTCTAGCATGATTTGCACTATTTTAGTTCTAGTAAATCTGCCTAAGTGGATTCAGTAAAATTCCCTCCATATTTTGTAGTATACTGATAAAAATTATATGATACCATCCGGTTTTAGATTGTTGATGTGTGCATCTGAACATGGTATCAATTCCCATAAACCTTTCTTGAAGAAAAAGTTACAAGTCTGTCAAAATGAGGTTTCAGACTATTTTGGGAAATTTGCTGAAAATTGACTAAGTATCGAAAAATCGGTATGTTTCCCTAGTAAAATGTCTGTCATATTTTGTAGGAAACTGATAAAAATAATATGAGACCATTAGGATGTATCTTGTTTATGTGTGCATCTAACCATGGTCTTATTTCTCCTAAAAGGTGTTTGAAGAAAAAGTTATAGGTCTTTCAAAACAGGGTTTGTGGATGTTTTGCACCAGCTCATGAAAATGCATGTTTCCATAATCAAGAGTTGCATTGGTGAAAAGGTTTTAATGAAGGGACACAATTATGAAAAGACACAATGGTTCAAAGACATGATGAAATAAGTATTTAAACATAATTTTGAAGTGGAAGAAATATGTCTTAGAAATCCAAATCAATGTAAGAACAAGAGAAGACAGATACCAATGAAATGAATAATCAATAACATAATTGAAGAAAAAGATCAAATTAGGGTGGTAGCATGGCGCTATGCAAGCCTACAAGGGGGTTGTAGCATCCTTCCAGTATTGGCTGGAAAACATGGTGTTGTAGCATCCTTGTCAATTGGAGCAGGAAGAAACCAAGGTGGTGTAGCATCCTTCAGTTGTAGTTGAAAAACTTGGGGATTGGTGTCTCCAACAAGTTGTATCTTGCAAAAACAATTGTAAATATAATTTTTCAGTTAAGAAAGTGTTTGTGGTTTTCCGAATTGCGCTTCCATGATAAATGTTGTGTCTTGTGTATCTTGTTGATTCTGTTTTTAAATGAATAAGTTAAAATAGGTTTTAAATTGTTAAAAGTTATCAATACCGATTCACCACCACCCCCTCTGATTATTGTCCAATATTCCAACATTCACCTTTATTTTTCTCTTCTGTGTTTCCATATAAATATAATGTTGGGAATTTGAGCATGTAGGGGGATTCTTTGTTGTATGAATGGTTGTGGTATGAAAGGGATAAATAAAATGGCAAATACTCTATAGATTCAAAAATGTATTTTTATATAGGATTATGTTATTTCCAATGAAATTTTGATAATGACTAGAATACCCTTGAGAGTGGAAAATTTATCCTACAACTCAAAATCCATGAAGTCCAATAGAGATATTTTCTAGCCAATATATGCTAGAGAATTGGAAGGGAATTGGGATAACTTAAGGGAATATTTAGAAAAGAAGGAGATTGAATTCTTGATGTTGCTCATGTTGAGGTGGAATATTGTTGGTTGATTGGGATAACTACAGAGGGGTTTCTTACATATTAGAGTATTTTTGGGGTGTGGGTTGAGCAAGACCCTAGAATTCATTCATTTTTCTAACAATAAAATTAACACCCTCAAAGATGATGGTCTGAAAACATATCTTCTTTTTGCTCGTAACATGAAGACCAAAATTTGGAACAAATTGAGAGCTTTGATCTCTCATCGGACCATTGCTTCCGCAATAGAAGAAGGAGGCGAAGACAAAGGTTTCTCTAAAATAATTCAAGACCAAGACTACTTAAGGATAAAAACCTACTTACCATAACTCCTGGAGTGGAAAGAATAGATGGCATATGTATTAATGTTCCTAAAAACCTAGAAATTCAAGTAAAATTCCCAAAAAACTAAAGAAAGTGGGTTTTATTAAGGAAAGAATAAAAAATATCCAAAAATACCAAACCCACGTTCATGGTTAGTGATTGGAAACACAAATCCCAATGCTATATAAGAAAGGCATATGAGGTGAAGGAGGGAGGACAAAATTTAGAGAGTAAAGGCATGCTAGAGAAATGAGAAGATAGATAGAACCTTTCTTGCAGATCATAGTTTCTTTGACCATTGGCACTGATGGAGAGGGGTAGTTTACAGTAAGGGAGAAAGGGATTCACCCATTATTGGGTTGTAATCACTTTCCTCTCAGTTTAATATGATGCAATTCAAATTTCCTCTAAACATTGTGTTTCAATCCATGCGTGTTTCATGTATTTTTGCAACATTTAATAGATAGAATTTTTGTTTTTTTTTTTAAGTTTTTAAGAGATAGAGGTAAGGAAATAGCTAGTTGCTGCTAATGGAGGCCTAAAGCCCATGGAGGCTGGAGCAAAAGGATATTCACCAAATAGCACGCTATAAGAGGTAACCTCCTCCCTTCCCTCTCTCTCTCTTCTGTGAAAAAGTGTAGAATTTTCAAGAAATTGTCCATTATTGCATATATTTCTGTCAACAAGATTCACCCTCCCTTATGTTAAGGATAGATAGGTTGTAGACATGTCCCTACGGTCAAATCTACCAACAGAATGGAGACCATATTGGGGAACTAAGGGGATATTCTCTTGAAACAAGTTTTCTTGAGAGTTTCCCCTTGTTTGGGTGATTTTTATCTTTCAAATCTTTTGATGCATGCTTTATGTTGTTCTTAGAAGGTTTTAATTTAGTCCTAAAGGTCAAAAATGGCCTAGATCTACATTTTTCATAGTTAAATGCTTGAAAATTTTGAGGGTTTTGTCATGAGATATTTTTTTTCTTGATATACATGGGTTACAATGGAATAGAAGAGTATACATGTGGGTTTTCTCTGAAAATACATGTATATACGTTGGTTTTCTCTGAATAGTAGTGTATGGAACAAATGTTTAGGGCATAAAATCATCAATTCTTGTCCATTTTGAGTGATTTATTTTGTTGTGGAAAGCTTAGACAACCCTCCATTTGATTTTAAAGTCTAAGTTCATCCATTTTTGTTAAATATTTGAGGATTTTTTGAATAATTTTGAAGTTTTGTGTGCATGTGGTTGGAATTTTAAAAAGTCGTGGTTCTTGATTTTTGATGGTCAGATCTGTAATTTTTGGGTCATTTAGGTCTATTTTTATTGTTATAGGTGTCTTAGGAATATTCTGAGATAGGTTTTAGATAGTAATTACCTCTCTTTCATCAATATTTAAGGGATTTCCATGAAGAATTTTAAAGTTTTGCTTGCATTTGGTTGAAATTTGAAAAAGGCATGATTCTTGATTTTTTATGGTCAGATTTGCAATTTTTGGTCATTTTGATTGATTTTTGATACTGTAGATGTCTTAGTAATTTGATAACAGATGTTTTAGACAACATTTTCTTCCCTTTTATCAAGTTTTAGAGAACTTTTTAAGGATTGTAAGTTTGGTGTGCATTTTTTGCTTGAATTTGAAATTTGTGGAGATCACTGATTTTTGAATTTTTATTAAATTCTTTTGAAACTTTGAAAACTTTGATTGGAATCATAAAAAACTTGTTAAATCATAATATGACCTTTTTGGATCATTTTTGAAGCATTTGGGGACATTTTCCATCAATTTTGGAAGGCTTGGAAAACTCTTTTTAAGAAAAAACTAGGGAAAATCACTTTTAGGAGGAGTTTTGTTTTTAGTATTATTCATAGTTTTCCTTGAAAAGAGTGATCAAATCTAAAATTTTATGGCATGTTTAGTCTTTAAATCATTTATTTCAGCCTTGAATGTCTAAATTTTTTATCTAAATTGGTCCTTTCTATCACATAGTGACATAAAGTAATTGTTGAAAAAATTAAAGAACACGTCATCGTTTCAATTTATAAATTCTTGCGACCATGAATTTTGAATCCACATGGAATTGATGACCTGCCACAAAACTTGTAATAACCATTAAGACACTCTTCCTACCATCATTTAATATCAATTTCACATCAATTCTCAAAAACGAACCTACCACTCAAGATTAATTCAAACACAATAAGAAGATATTTTTTGTCATTGTCAAGCTTCTTAAGATAAGTTGTCTTCGAGCCACGAGTATCCTCTTCACTTGTGATTTTGGGCAGTCCTTTGAACGAGAAATTGGATCTCAAGTGTAATAGATAGGTTTATTTTTTGGGCAAAATTCTAAGCCACAACTATCCTCTTCACTTTCTCTTTCGGGTGATATTGTGAATGAGAAAGTGGATCTCAAGTGTAATAGGAATCTTTTGAGATTTTGAAGCATATTGTTGAACCACGCGTATCCTCTTCACTTGCGCTTTTGGGCAGTTCTTGCGAACGAGAAATTGGATCTCAAGTGTAAATGTTGGTCATGGAAAACAAAAATTGAATCACAGTCTTACATGTACACATCAATTTAAGAAACTTATTGGAAACAGGAAAACATTGAATATTCAAACATTTTTCATTTCTAATTAGTGATAATTGAATCCAACCTCTTGAACCCTTGCTTGAAAATTGAGAGTGATTTCAATTTTTTTTTTTGAAAATCAAGTTATTTTGCAATATGCACATCTGAAAGATCTCAACGAACCTATTACTCTCCCATAAGTATAGAAGTTCATCGAATGAAAAGTGAGGATTAAAAGTATATGTGCATTGGTTTGGTTCAGTAGGATAAGTCGCAACATCATTAGTTTCACCACCACTCATTGAAACTAATCAAATTACCTTTAAAATCAATGCCTAATCTAAAAAAACCAAGATTTTATCTTTGATATCACCAACAAGATTAGGATAGGGATTTGGGTTAATATTGTGAGTTAACACTCCAAAGCCACAAAACTTTGAAACTAGCATTGATTAACGAGAGTTAAATCCATTAGTAGCAAAGAGTACTAGCGGGGAAAGCACGAGGAAAGTGCTTCTAACACAAGCGTCAGGCACGAGGTCAATCTAAATTAGTAAGGGTGGTACCTCCCCTCTTGCTTCTTTGGTGGGATATGAGCATATTATAGTGTCTCAGTTAAGTGACAAGTCCTCGAGGTGACATCACTTTTCTAAGATAGCTAGCCTATGTGATTTATCCTGTACTGACGAGTGTTTTACCCGGTCACCGATTGTGAAGTGGTAACCATAGTTTCTTTTCCTAGGGAATCACACAGGCGGTAGTGAGTGGGGGACACTTGCAATTCCTGAGACAGACACAAGGTTGTTTCAGCTCCTTGGGAGGGTAACTATTTCTCGTACCTTCACCATTAGTAATTATTGAGGCTTAATGTCCCTCAAGGGCTACTATTTTTGGAAGGCCCTCTAAAAATTCAACTTTCCACTAAAAATCGATTTTTTGGGAAGAAGCTTGCTTGTTGCTTCCTTAGGGAATTTTTTAGTGGTGTGGACACTTTTGTTTCTATTTGGAGTCTGGATTGCCTCTAGAATTGATTTATAACATTTTTCATATATATTTTTCAATTCTAAAAAATCAAAAGTCAAAGTAAATTCTCTCTCGATCCGCCAATCATGGCGATAGCGAGGTGATTCACTAGAACTTGAAGCCCCTGATAAAACATGGAGATAGATACAAAAAGACTATTAAACTGACCCATTTTAAATTTCAATTAGCAATAATAGAGAAGATCAAAATCAACCCAATACTGAAACATTTACAAAAAAAGTTGATAATCTTGTTCCATTTGACATTGAAACAATAGAAAACCATACAATTGATCCTGCTAACCCATCATTGCATATTTTAGACCCAATAATACTTGAGGTAAATGAGTCCTTGGATAACCTTAACCCTATTTTCACATATCCAAATAACACGAAAATTACAACACTTAACCCTTTATCTTCTTCTGAAGCTCCAGGAACCACATTGGTTCAGCCCCAAATGGTGGTTGGAGGAGGTGATACCTTCAAATCGACCCCAATAACAATCCCAATAGTTAATATTCTTGTTAATAATATAAGTTTAACCAGCACTTCAGTGCCAGTTGGTACAATTCCAGGTTCCAATCTTGGAAGTACATCCACTTCATATACAAGTATCCCTACTAGAAGGTGCACCTTGCCAAACATGGGTTTCCCATATGGCGAGGCTTATTAAGGTCAAAATTTACAAGGATTTAATTTGAATCCTTTTTTTCAACCTAATACTGGTCTAGGTTCCACTTCTAGAGGAAACTCTACACCTTGGAATGGTAATATTCCTAGTGGAGGAAATGGACCTTGGAACATGAATACCAATTGGATCCATCATCTAAAAATGAGTGGAAATGTCCTAGGAGGGTATCCTCCTACTGATCCTAGCACAATGTCTAGGGGTAACCCTACATCTCCAACGACCACTATGCCAGGGGACATTCCACCTATGAATCTTGTCTTAAAATCAAGTAGTATGGGTATCGGAAGTAACCAATATTTCGGGTACCTACCCCCACAGGGGGGAATCCACATTGGAATAATTCTTAATTACAAGGACAATATCCTTGGAATGGTCAAATCCCAGGAAACTATCAACCTTGTTGGAGCCCACATCCACAAGGAGGTAAGTCACCTTTCAATGCTATCCCGCAATGGAATGGGAAAACTCATAGGAATAACCAATCTTTTGGGGGTCCTTCTATTCAAGGAGGAAATCGACCTTGGAACACAAATCATACCCCAGGGAAATGGAACTATCAATTTCCACCCACATATCAAACGCCTATGATGACACCTATCGGATTACCATTTCTAGCCACATTAAATCTACCGGATTTATCCCAGCTGACCAATGATCCTTTTCTACATATGAATGCCATGGACAACCATACCAACCAATCTTCCTTCATACATGCCCAAGTTTGATGGGCGACCAGGGGACGATCCGTTAAATCATGTGATGACATTTTATTTATGGTGTTCATCCAATTCCCTAGTCGATGATAGTATTAGGTTGAGGTTGTTTCAACAAACCCTCATGGGAACTTCTGAAAAATGGTACATTGAATTGCCGCATAGCACTTTCACAGATTTTTCATCTTTATGCACGGTATTTTTGACACATTTTCAATTACCTATCCGTTATGAAATGGGTACTGAATTGTTTACTTCGCTTAGGAAATCCACTTATACTCACTTCTATGATCATATACATGAGTGGAGGAGGCGTCAAAGGATTATTAAAGCAGAAATCACAGATCAATTCTTAGCAGACTGGTTTGTAAAATCACTATTGCCTACTATTTCCAAATATGTAGCTATGTCAAGAGCCATGACTGAAGAGAAACTCATTCATAGTGTCCAATAAATGGATTTTATATATTCACAATCGGGCACATTTTATGATTTAATACCTCTTGCTGTGAGACCCGCATCTAATCCAGCAATGCCATCAAAAGGACCTCATGTTGATGGTGTGATTGGTTCTATTAGCCAAATTAATCGAATTACCCAGCACATGTCGGTTCAAACTTCTCAACCGAAAGCTGGCCAGGAAAACTATCAACCTGCAAATCCTACCCAAACTTCGAAAATCCTCACAGTCCAAGCTACAGACCAAAAAGGAAAAAAGAATAAACAAAATAAAAAACCAAATGCTAATGATTGGATAGGAGATGCACGTAGAATGAATACTCAACCAGAATGCAATCAAGAGAAATGGAAAAACAAGTATCCTTGCAAAATTTGTCAAAGAGATCATCCTACTCACCTATTCCCTCACATGGATGACATTCATCAAATGTTGGCTCAATGGAATGGACAACAACCACCTGTTGTGTTGACTTAACCTTTTCCACAACAACAACAAATGGTTGCTGCAGCTTCGATACCCCCACAAGGGGGACACCAAGAAAACCTTCCTCTAGGGGGAAACCAAGAAAACCCTCCACAAGGGGTCAATCCATCCATTGCCAACATATTCATCCTAGATCATGAGGTCAATATTGAAACAAGGTCCCATTCCTATGACACACCACCTAGTGTTTCAAACTCATCGAGATAAAAACCAAATGGTTCTCTCACTATCAAGAAACCAACCATTGACATAGTGCCTCGACCCCCAAAAGGGGTGTTAAGTAAAACAAAACATAATCCTAATGCAAGAGAAGCTCAAAACTATAGTATAGTGGAGGACTTAGCTCAAGCACCTTCTGCCATGTCAGCCTTGGAGGTATTAAAAAGTTTTCCTACCAAAAAAAAAGCACTATTGTCTTCCATTGGCGCAATCGACCTGAATGATACTAGTTTAATCAACTTTGATTTAGAACAGCTAACAAGTAGGGTTCCATCACATGTCTCTTTTCAGATCAAAGTGCTGTCACATGGGGTGAATTATTTTTGAACCGTTATAGACGAAGGATCCTCCACTTGTGTCATGTCTTTAGGATGTTGGAAAGGCTAAGGATCACCCACTTTGAAACCATCCAACAAATTCCTTAAAGAATTTGATGGACACTCATTTCGAGCTCTTGGATTCATTGCGGATTTCCCAATTGAATTAGGAGGGAAAATAGTTCAAGTTGATGTTGAGGTAGTGGATGCACCCATAGATTACAATCTACTATTCAGACGTAGTGGGGTACATACAATGATGGCAATAGTGTCTTCAATATTCCGATTAGTTTTGTTCCCCCATCAAGAGAAGATCGTTATGATCAATCGATTAGATTACTGCACACCTGAAATCGGTATCCATTCAAATGTACCTTTTGTGGAGAATTCAAAAATAGCGATTCAAGATATAGGAGTTGGGATGTTCAAAGACTCTTCCCTCATGATAACTTTCACAATACCTCCACCAATATCTACCCCTGAAACTACTCCAATTTTCACCATCACATCATAAATTTACCTTCCACTAACCATTTTTACCGAACCCAATACGATGATAGGTTCCACTTCATCAGATGGAACTACGGCAGCAAACATCCAAGTTTAAACTAGTAAAGGAAGGGAAATACTTTTAGACATACTTGATAAAACTAGGAGTAGTACCCCACTATCTGCTATAGAAGTATCAAATCAAGCAATTCAAAATGATTCTGCAGACTCAAATCAAAATCCTTCTCCATTGGAGGAATATGATCTGTATACATCACCCGTATGGGATATCAATACTCCCAACAGTCATGACATATTAGATAAAACTTTTTCATCTGATGAAGTTATCATGGAATTCATGAATATCTCATAACGACCTTGTGAAGACATGCATCATAGATCATCATTTCTTTCTAAACTGGATTCCTTAGAAGTAAAACATGAGAATTTTTACCTTAATGATGATATGGAAAGGTACCAATGCCCTATCCAAACACACAATGTGCTTTCGGAAGGAAATTTGGCAAACATTTCAAAAAAAATTCCTATCAACATGTCCATCAAACCTGGCATCATCAAAAATGTCAATATATGTTCCAATTGCTCTTCAAAAGAAATCACACAATTTGCTTCTTTATTTAAAGAGTTTCATGATGTTTTCGCTTGTTCATATGAGGAAATGCTAGGCATCGATCCTAGCATCGTCAAACATAAGATAAAAACCTATCCAAATGTCAAACCTGTACGACAAAAATTACTTCCAATGAATCCAAAGAAATATGTTGCCCCCAAAGCAAAAGTAGAAAAGTTGTTGAAAGCTGGATTCATTTACCCTGTACTGTTAACTGAATGGGTATCCAATTCTATTTTAGTCAATAAAAAACAAGGGACAATCCGAGTCTGTACTGACTTTAGGGATTTAAATTTGGCTTGTCCCAAAGATAATTATTCCAAGCCCTTCATTGATTAGATTATAGACAAGCGTGTCGGTAATGAAATCTTTTCATTTATGGATGGATTCTCCGGTTACAACTAAATTCAAATTAAGAAAGAAGACCAACACAAAAGAACTTTCATTTTCCCATGGGGAACTTTTGCATATCGAAAAAATGCCTTTTGGCCTTAAAAACGTCGAGGCTACTTTTCAAAGAGCCATGTCATATGCTTTTCATGATATTAAGAAAATCGTCGAGGTTTATCTCGATAACTTGACAAGCAAATCTAGGAGAAGAGATTAACATTGTGTCGCAATTACGTGTTGTTTTCCTTCGATGTCAACAATGTAACATTAGATTGAATCCACATAAATTCATATTTTGCATGGATTATGGGATATTACTTGGTTTCATTGTATCCAAGGATGGGATATGGGTAGATCCCCTTAAGGTTGAGGCAATATTGTAGTTGCCTTCCGAGAGAAAAATTAGACAGCTTCAAATCCTACAAGGAAAAGCAACATTCTTGAGAAGATTTATTGCTAATTATGCTGAAATTTCTAAAGGTTTCATGCATCTCTTAAAACAAGATGCAATGTTCATATGGGATGAATAAGCTCAATGCTCGTTTGATGCAATGAAAAAAGCCCTCATGCCAACCCTAGTGCTTAGTCCTCCGGACTATAATAGAGATTTGTTGCTATATTTGGCAGCAATTGAATCCACTTTAGGGATGGTTTTGGTGGCAAGAGGATGATTCATCTCAAGAACATATGATGTATTATCTTAGTAAGGGCCTGGCTGGCCCCGAATTCAAATATTCCCAGGTAAAGAATTTATCCCTGGCATTATTTTATGTTGTCCAAAGACTTAGACACTATATACTTCCAAGAAAAATGACTATAGTGGCTGAAATGAACCCCATGAAACACATTTTGTCCTGTCGAATTATCAAGGGAAAGTATTCAAAATGGATAGTAATTTTGCAGGAATTTGATATTGAATCCGTAAACGCTAAGGCCAAGAAGTCTTTAACATTTAAAAAACTAGTGTCTGAGTTACCCGACAATATAGAAGAAAAAGTAGAAGAAGAGTCTTAGGAAGACGAACATTTATTTCTCATTGCCACTATCGATCCTTGGTATAGAACATTAATTACATATCTCAGAATTCCAAATGATAGATGCTCAATTTTCTAGCATTTAACGACGTCGTATCCAATACCAAGCACAAAGATACCTCATCATTGGGGATACTTTATACCATAAAGGAATAGACTTAGTTCTAAGATGTTGTTTAGTCCATGAAGAAGATAAGTAGGTATTAAATGATTTCCATGCAGGAACATGTGGAGGTCATCTTTCTGGGTGGGAAACTGCCTAGAAAATATTGTACGAAGGATACTTTTGGCCCACAATATTCAAATATTGCATCAATTCCATTAAAAAGTGTCATCCTTTCTAGATTTATACAAGAAAAATGCACGCACATCCCGCTCCTTTACACCCTCTAGTAACCGTGGGTCCATTTTTAAAATGGGCCATTGATTATATTACGATCAACCCACCTTCATCCAATGGACACCACTACATCATAGTAGCAGTGGACTACTTCACAAAGTGGGCTGAGGCAATGCCTACATTCGACAACATGGCAAAAACTGCAACATATTTCTTATTCAATCATGCGATAACTAGGTTCGGTGTACCCAAATAGATCGTCACAAACAATGGGATCCACTTTAGGAATTCCTTTACGCATGAACTTATGACCAAGTTAGGATTGCAACAAGATTTTTCCTCGCCATCTTATCCCCAATGCATTGGTCAAGTGGAATCCATCAACAAGGTTTTGAAGAACATGTTGCAGTGAATGGTTAATAAGGACAAAAATAATTGGCATATGATGTTATTCTCAACTCTATGGGCTTACCGTAACTCAACCAAAAAATTAGTTGGTTTCACTCCTTTCTAGTATGTTTATGAAGAAGAAGTGGTGTTGTAGATTGAATGTGAAATCCCTTCATTAAAATTGTCTATCAAACTCTTACCTAGAACTTATACAGAATAAGAATGACTCCTCCACCTTCATTCACTGGATGAAATTAGAAGAGAGGCCTCATTAAGCATAGAAGCAAACAATAAACGATTCAAATCCCAATATGACAAAGCATCCCATCCTCGAGTCTTTTCAGAAGGTGATTTTGTTTTGGTTTATGATCAAGACAATGATAAAATAGGAAAAGGGAAATTTGTACCTAAGTGGTTTGGCCCACTTGTCTTCAAAACATTATTGAAAAGAGGTGCATATGAGTTAGTCAATTATGATGGGAAACCCTTGTCGAAGATCAAAAATGGTCTCTATCTGAAGAAATACTTTGCATAGGAACTAAGGCCTCAAGACATTTTGTTGTATTATGTTGTATGATATGTAAAAAACATTTGTACAATATTTATTTCATGCACACACGTATCTTTCTTGGTACCTATGTCATTGGAACCTTTCACTTATTTGGGATATGCGGATGGTGTCGGTCGTGGCTATCGAAACATTGCTTCCACCGCATGGGTAATATTCACACCTGAAAATCAAGTCCTCAATTCAGGAGGCTTGTTTCTTGGACCTATGATAAATAATGTTGCAGATTTTAGCACATCCATTGAGCTTCTAGCCGAGGCCAACACCCTTGGAATCCAACAAATAACTGTTAAAGTGGACTCATGACTTGTCGTATCTCAGTTAAATGGTCAATATCAGGTTCGCGATCCTATACTATTCAGAAATTTTCTACGTGTTCATCTTCTAGAAAGTCAAATTGAATTCAGTGAATATATTCATGTTCCTAGAAGTTCAAATGGTCTAGTTAATTCCATAGCTAACTATGTCCTTGATTGGCATCTTTATCATACATCATTTCGATAAAGCAAGCATGTATTTCGAATGCATGACACCATAATTGAACCATACTTTCAAAGAATAAGTAAATTTCGAAATAAAAGTCCTTTGTATAAAGTAAAACTGCTTACATCATAAACCAAAAAGTGTGTTTAAATTCAAAAACAATCTTTCCAGTAACTTTGCACACACCAAAAAGAGTAGTATAAATGCTTTCTCCCTTTGTATATTTTTCTTCAAAAGAAAAGGTTCAAAAATTTCATAAAAATTTGAATATATGGAAAAATCAAAAAACACTTTTGAACTATTTTGACTTCCTGATCCAACATGAAGACTCATCTACAATCGGCATATTACTTGTAAATGGTTCATTGCTTCTAGGATACATCCGCGAAAGAGGTGATTCCTATAAGAATGGTAAAAAATGAGTAATATGATTATCTTTATTATTTCAGATATTAAATACATGTATTGAAGCCTATTGGTTTCCTAAACGGTTGGGTCATGGTTACTTTTACAGGATTTCGACAGAAATGACATGTTCAAACTATTTGATCTAGGATTTGAACGACAGACCACGATCCATGGTGTTGATATTTTTCACAAGAGCCAGTATGAAGTAGAAATGTCACTCCTTTTGTCCTACTTGTCCAAGATCCCATATTGGATGAAAACCACAATTAATTGGTCCTATTTCACTGTCCATCGACACATAATCCTACCTCGAATAACCTACCTATGGAGGGAACATCCGAAAGAGTGTGCACAACTAGCTCAACCCATGTTTGAAGTACATATCATTTCCTTGGCTTGAGTTGTGCCCTTGAAACATAGGCACATGCCCTTGCAACACTCGTTCCCTCTTATGCAATATAGCATTCTTTATTCTTTTTCAAGCTCATACAAGAAAAAGCACTAAAAATTAAAAAATACAAAAATCCAAAAAAAGGGGAAATTTGAATCATATCATTTTGAATATTTGAGATAAAGGCAACAGTCAGTAGTCACCCTTGAATATGGCACATTGTGTTGTATCCATTGTCAGTACACCATTTACATTTTCCTTAGGAAGTTGTACCAGTAGTCTGAACAGATCTCGATCATTCCTATGTCGGCCATTCCTCAAAAATTCCCAATCAATCACGTCATCCTTCCTATCATCTGTGGAGCTTTCGTTACTTCATCTGGAATTGATGAATTTAAAAATGGTTGGTTACTCAAGTCTTATGTTTCCAAGGTGTCCATTTTGTGTCATGTTATGTCTTCAAGGGAAGTAAAACCTATGTCGGCCATTCCTCAAAAATTCCCAATCAATCACGTCATCCTTCCTTGTGTCAGTATACATTGTTGGATCTCGAAGCTCTACCAAATTATATCAGCCTATTGATCTTAGTTTCACATCAGTTGATGTGGGATACATTAATTCCCTCCTTCTAATATATATATTCCTATCGATGCCAAATCATCATCTAGGAAATGGATCTAGGAACCCCAGTGAGTACCTTGGATCTTGCAGTCATTAGGGGCAGGTTTCCTAGAAAATGACAGTGGGTATACATCAATGACCCTTGATTGTTTGATTCTACAAGTGTTCGACATCAAAAAATGCATTCACACTTGTTAGTTTTAATCGAGTAACTTGAAGTCCATCATCATTATTGGTGGGCCTCCTCATATCTGTTAACGGTATACATCAATAACTGGTAATCAAATGGTGTTTAATTATTCTCGACATCATCTCATTTATTCGCATGATATAAAATCGTACTATCATCGATTTGTATTGAATACCTTGGGAAATATAGTTGTATCACTCATCGATGCACTGCCCGAGTTGCACAAGATTAAAATACCATGTCAAAGTACCATGAAGACCTGGATATGTCACACTCATCCAATCTACACATATATATTTTTGAAAAATTTTCTTTTGACATGGATCCACTGTGTATTGTTCATGGTCATGGTTGTTTACTACTGAGCATGGGTATACCCACCTCAGAAATATATTGTATATCTAAGAAATATCTTTGTTTGACTTGTAGGTGTTTCTCTGACTCCTACGTTCATAAACTACCCTGTTTCCATCATGCCTTTACCATTAAAGAGTATCAGAATGAAAGAAAAATCAATGTATTTTGACCCTCGACATAGCTTTGAACCTCACACATTAGGGGGCATCTGTTAACAATAATGTTAGGATTATTAATCCTCCCTTGGACAAATGCCTATTAGATTAATTATTGCCTAACTTAGGAACCTTGAATTAATTAAATGGGTCCACTTGGCCCAATTGGGACACATGTACCAGTCATTGAAGTGTGGGCAGCACTACTAGAGGTTAAATACCACTTACTACATGTGCATGAATCAGTTAGGGTGCCTCCTAGACCAATCCCTACATTTTAGGAGCGACTGGGAGTCTCGGCACCAACCTACTTCAGTCATTTGGTGTTAGCACTAGTTAGTCTTAGTTAGCCCCTAGTTACAATTAGTTACTTCACAGTTAGTTAGGCTAGCATTACTAATGCATGGATAATGCATGGTTGCATGGGGAGGATATTAGTTTTTCAACATTCAAGCTAGCATTATGTTAGGATATTTAACTGAGAGAACAAACTGTACAGCAATCAAACACAAGAGAAAATGAACACAGTGTTTTTCTTGGGGGAAACCATAAATGTAGAAAACCCCACAACTTCCTCAGAGATAGAATCAGCACAAAGGTAAAACCACAAAACAATAAGATGCACTCCCGATAGCAGTAACCTTCTTCTTCACTAGCCCCAATGTCTTCTCCTTCCTCAACTATGCGCTACACTTGAGTGTGTAAGTGATGTGTGCTAAATAGAGAGTCCAGCTCTCTATTTATACTAATCTCGGCATGACTAAAACCCTACTAGGGCCGACCTCTACTAGGAGAGTCTAATAACCCTAGTGCCCCGGAACTGCGGGGACTTTAACCCTTAGACAATCGGAGGGTTACCCACAATGAATTGACATGACTTGTTTATATTATTGATTCTCCCAATCGAAACATCGGGGCATGACATAACATGATAACATCCCAGAATAAACATCGGGTTACAATAGATAAGAAATACAAGTGAAATATATTCTGAAGTTACAATTACATCAACACTCCCTCTTAACTAGGAAGGTGTTCTCTCGACACAATTTCCATCACTGGTCTTCTTCTCTGTATCAACTGGATCATCTTGTCATCTGCATCTTCAAGTATTCTTTGTCTTCAAGTCATATTTCATTTGGATCTAGATCATCACTCGAACTAGATCATCGTCACTAGATCATACTCGATCTGGAACATCGTCACTGGATCATACTCGATCTGGAACATCATCACTGGATCATACTTGATCTAGAACATCGTCACTGGATCATCATCACTGGATCTGGATCATCACTCGATCTACATCATCATCACTAGACTGGATTTGGATCATCAGTCAATCTAGATCATCACTGTTGGATCTAGATCATCACTCGATCTGGAACATCACTGCTGGATCTGGATCATCACTCAATCTAGTATGGATCATCACTCGTTTGGATCTCTCAGAGTCATCATAACTGGATCTGGATCATAACTTGATCTGTATCTTCTATGGTCATCATCATATGTGCCATCTCATGATTCTTCTCATCACAGGAAGTTCTACAGAGCCATCATTCTTTCATGTTGGGTGTATTCCTACCTCCTCGTAGGTCTTTGGTAGCCCTTATATCTGACCTACTCATCAGAATGGCGGTAGCCATTACATCTAACCTACTCGTAAGAATGGCCAGCACTCACATCTGATGTGGAAGGAACCTAATCCTTTAGCCATGATAAAATGGCACTGCCCTTACATCTGACCTACTCGTCAGAATGGAAGTAGCCCTTACATCTGACCTACTCGTCAGAATGGCCAGCTCTCACATCTGTCATGGGAGGAACTTAATAATTTGGTCATGAACAGAATGGCACTACCCTTACATCTGACCTAATCATCATAATGGTTGTAGGCCTTACATCTGACCTACTCATCAGAATGGCCATCTCTCACATCTGTCATGGGAGGAACTTAACCCTTTAGCCATGAACAGAATGGCACTTCCCTTACATCTGACCTACTCATCAGAATGGCTAGCTCTCACATCTGTCATGGGAGGAACTTAATCCTTTATCCATGAACAGAATGGCTCTGCCCTTACATCTAACCTACTCATCAGAATGGCGGTAGCCATTACATCTGACCTACTCATCAGAATGGCCAGCTCTCACATCTATCATGGGAGGAACTTAATCCTTTAGCCATGAACAAAATGGCACTACCCTTACATCTGAACTACTCGTCAGAATGGTGGTAGACCTTACATCTGACCTACTCATCAGAATGGCCATCTCTCACATCTGTCATGGGAGGAACTTAATCCTTTAGCCATGAACAGAATGGCACTGCCCTTACATCTGACCTACTCGTCAGAATGGTGGTAGCCCTTACATTTGACCTACTCATCAGAATGGCCAGCTCTCACATCTGTCATGGGAGGAATTTAATCATTTAGCCATGAAAAGAATGGCACTACCCTTACATCTGACCTACTAGTCAGAATGGCAGTAGCCCTTATATCTGACATGGGAGGAACTTAATCCTTTAGCCATGAATAGAATGGATCAACCCTTATATCTGACCTACTCGTTAGAATGGCTATGAATCTCAGTACTCATATCTGTCAAGGAAGGAACCAATCCTCTCACCATGATAGAATGGCTCAGCCCTTATATCTGACCTTCTCGTCAGAATGGCTATGGGGCTCATCACTTTCCCTTGGAGGAAACCTCTATCTAGAGAACACCAAGCTTCTCCCTGAAGTACTCGAACTTCACCCTAGCCAATGGCTTCATCAACACATCAGCTATGTGTTCCTCCGTTGCAACATACTCAGAGCTTCACTGCTCCCCTCTGTACCATATCCCTGATACTTGATCTCGATGTGATTCGACTTGTCATGGAACACTGGATTCTCTAACAACTTCACGCAACTCTGTTGTCACAATGTATACAAGTAGCATCCATCTAGAGATCAACTAAATCAGATAGTAGATTTCATAGCCATACTGCCTCACAACTAGCTGAACAAGATACGACATACTCTGCTTCAGCTGTACTCAGTTCCACACAGGATTGCTTCCTGCTAAACCAAGAGATCACACCTAATGCCATACTGAAGCAACACCCTGAAGTGCTCTTCCTATCAATGGCACTGCCTACCCAATCTGAATCAACATAACACTCCAGGTTAATCTTCTGATTCACATCGTACTTGAGCCCATAATCAACTGTACCCCTCAGATACCTCAGAATATGCTTTGCAACAATCAAGTGAACATTTCTCAGATCTGTCAAGAACTGGCTCAAGGTGTTCACAGCAAAGCAAATGTCTGGTCTCGTGTTCGTCAGGTAAATCAAGGACCCAGTCATCTGACGATACATCGTAGCATTAACCGACTCTGATGAAGCATCACTCAATTGCTTCAAGTTCAATGCCATAGGTGTGGCCATAGCCTTGCAGTCCATCATCCCAAACCTCTTCAGGATCTCCACTGCATACTTCCCTTGTCCAAGGAAGATTCCATCTGTACTCTACAACATCTCCATACCTATAAAATAATGCATCATACCCAAGTCCTTCATCTCAAACTCGGCAGCAAGATTTCTCTTTGTATCAGCAATCAACCCATCCATACCTGTCACAAATAGATCATCTACATATAGTAGAAGTATCACTGGGTTGCCATCTTCAACCTTGTAGTAAAGGTTGGAATCTGCTTTACTCTTGGTAAAGCCCAAACTAGATAGAAAGCTATCAATTCTGTCGTACCATGTCCTAGCTGCCTGTTTCAAGCCGTATAGGGATTTCTTCAATCTTCACACATGAGACTCCCTGTCATGTGTCTCAAAACCGAGCGGCTATTCCACATATACTTCCTCTTCTACTACACCATTTAAGAAAGCAGTCTTGACATCCATCTGGTGTATCTTCCATTTCATTACTGCAGCCAGAGAAAGTACTGATCTGATGGAAGTGTATCTGGCTACAGGTGCAAAGGTTTCTTCATAATCTATTCCTTCTTTCTGAGAGAACCCCCAAGCCACAAATCTTGCCTTATATTTTTCAACGCTACCATTTGCAACATGCTTGATTTTGTAGGTCCATTTTGAAGTTACAACTGACTTCCCTTCAGGTCTTGGGACAACATCCCAAACATCATTCTTCATGGTCGATTGGTATTCTTTGATCATAGCATCCTTCCATTCTTTCCATTATGTCGCTTCTTCATAACTAAAAGGTTCTTTGTCAATGAAATCACATCGTAAAGCTACATACTAGGAGCAGGATCTGGTCCTCTTTCTTTCTTTGTGATTCTCTTCTAGAGCCCCATATCTTTCCACACCTTGGATAAGTTCTCATACCCAAGCAGGTTTTCTCTTATGAGGATTCTTCTCCAGAGGTGGATCTACAGGTATTTGTGGTTCTTCAAATTCTCGATCTTCTTCTTGAGCTTCTTCGTTCATGGTTGTATCATGAACTCTGGGTGCTTCTGCTTCTTCGGATTCTTCAGCAGGTTTCTTTCTGGATTTGTTGTATGTTGTATCTTCATCGAATGCCACATCCCTGCTGATGTCAATCTTCTTGAATCCTGGGAATTATAATCTATAAGCCTTCGAGCTTTCAAAGTATCCCACAAATATACCCTTCTTTCCTGAAGGATCTAATTTATTCCTCTTTTCTTTTGGAATGTGAATGTACACTGGACAGCCGAATATTCTAAGATGGTTGACTTCTGGTTTCTTTCCAGATAAGACTTCTTCAAGATTCTTGTTCTCGAGTACTTTATGTGGAGTACAGTTTTGTACATACACCGCTATTTGAGCAGCTTCTGCCCAAAGGTGCATAGGAAGGTCTTGATCATGAAGCATTGCTCTTGCAGCTTCCATGATAGTTCTATTCTTCCTTTCTGCAATTCCATTCTGCTGTGGATTATAAGGAGCATAAAACTCCCTCTTAATCCCTGATTCTTTGCATAGCTCTTTGAACTCATTTGAAGTGAATTCTCCACCATTATCTGATCGAAAGGTCTTGATCTTCTTTTCAGTGTGGTTCTCGACCAAGGATTTGAATTCCTTGAACTTGCTGAATACTTCGTCTTTGTTCTTCATGAAATAAACCCATGTCTTCCTAGAAAAATCATCAATAAAAGAAACATAATATGCATACCCACATAGTGAGTTTGATGACATAGGAGCCCATACATCGGAGTGGATGATTTCCAAGATTCCTTTTGCTTTGCTTTCGCTGCTTGGAAATGTCTTCTTTGTATTCTTTCCTTTCACACATCCTTTACAGACCCGATCATGTTTTGCTTGGATTTCTGGAAGACCAACAGCTTTGCTTGCAATCGGTAGTGCTCTGTAATGCACATGTGCAAGCCTTCTATGCCAAAGTTCACTTGGCTCTAATGTGTAATGGACCAAGGCTTGTTTTGGATGGCCCTTCAATTTGTACAATACTCCTTCTTGTTCTCTAATCACCACCGCATCATCGATAGTATTTCCTTTTGGCCACATGATGACTTGACCATCTACAAATGCAACCTGCATTCCTTTTGCATCTAATGCTGATATGGATAGGAGGTTCTTCTTGAGTCCTGGCACAAACAATACTTCCTTCATTGTTAGAGACTTTCCATAGTCTAGTTTATAGGAAGATTCCCCACTACCTTTTATTGGATATTGGTAGTCATCTCCTAGCTTTACCTTGTGAGGTGATTCATGTTCTGATAGTATTACAAAGGATTCCTTGAATCCTATCATATGTTTGGAATCCCCACTGTCGATGAGCCAATCATCACTTCCATGAGTAATGTTTCCCGTGAGAGCGGAAATCAAAATATATTCATCCTCGCTTGAAGAATCTTCACTTTCATATCTGGTTCTCTTCTTGGATGGTTCATCATCCTCTACAGTATGAGCATGATGTCTTATTTTGTTGCTCTTCTTTGTTGGCTTTGGTTTCTTAGGATAGTTCTTTGCATAATGGCCTACTTCATCACATGTATAACATATGACTCTAGATAAATCCTTTTTGTGATAGGACTTACCTCTCTGGAAATGAGATCTTCTTTTGGATGTCTTGGAGTGAGACTTGGAGTGTACCATGAGAGCCTGATCTTCACTTCCCATATTCTCTTCTCGAGTTTCTATTCGAGCTTCTTCTTGAGAACACTCTTCCCATAGTCTTCTGAACTTGACTAACTTCTTTCTAGCACAAATTCCTTGGATGAAAGAATCCCATGACCTAGGGAGGCCATTCAAAGTAGTCATCACAATCTTTGCATTTTCCACTTCTTCATCAACAGCTTCTAGTTGTTCCTTGATCTGAGAAACTCTTGTGAAGTAAGACTATATTGTTTCTACATTCTGAATCTTCACATTCTTTAGCTAGTTTCTCAGAGTCATCTTCCAGTTTATGTTCTTCCCTTCAAACAATTTGGTTACGGAATCAAACATAGCTTTAGGTGTCTTTAGAAGACACGTGTGGTATGAGATGATCCTTGATAGAATCAGCAATGATTCTCTTTGCCATAACCAAATTCTTCTTATGCAAGGCCTTAGCCTCATCTCCCTCTGGAACTGGAACCTCCTCATGGATGTAGGAGTCTAACTCATTCTCTTCCAGGACCAGGGAGATCCTATACTTCCAAGCTCGGAAGTTATCAGCTCCCTCAAGCTTTTCATCAAGCTTGGTATGATGAGACATCTTAACTGAGAACCTCAAATGGAAATACAAAATATTTTAGATATTACCAAGTCAAGATGTCGGATCTGAAACTTGAGCTAAAATCCTGCAGAGCTGGTTCAGAATCAAATTAGGGTTTTTCTTTTTCAGAGTTCTGTCCAACCAAATGCCTTGAAATTTATCCCTAACTTTGATTTTGGGGAGGAGATCAATCCAGGCCTAGGCTCACTGAAAAATTCCTCTTTTGTGAAAAGCCCTAATTTCCGGCAGTAGTGACAGGTCCAAAACTGAAAAACCTCAGAATTGGATTCTGCTTCGACAGAAAGATGTGCCCTAAGGAGGAGAGTTATTCCACCTTACTTTTGCTGAAAATCTATGGAGAGATATCCACAAAGTAGGAAGCCCTAGTTACCGCAGCTGTACAGTGTCTTCTTCTCAGGTTAGCTTTGATACCATGTTAGTTTTTCAACATTCAAGCTAACATTATGTTAGGATATTTAACTGAGAGAACAACAAGTACAACAATCAAACAGAGACAATGAACATAGTGTTTTTCCTTGGGTAAACCATAAATGTAGAAAACCCCGCAACTTCTCAGAGATAGAATCAACACAAAGGTAAAACCACAAAACAGTAAGATGCACTCCCAACAGCAGTAACCTTCTTCTTCACTAGCCCTAGTGTCTTCTCCTTCCTCAAATATGCGCTACACTTGAGTGTGTAAGTGATGTGTGCTAAATAGAGAGTCCATCTCTCTATTTATACTAATCTTGGCATGACTAAAACCCTACTAGGTCTGACCTCTACTAGGAGAGTCTAATAACCCTAGTGCCCCAGAACTGTGGGGACTTTAACCCTTAGACAATCGGAGGGTTACCCACAATGACTTGACATGACTTGTTTATATTATTGATTCTCCCAATCAGAACATCGGGGCATGACATAACATGATAACATCCCAGAATAAACATCGGGTTACAATAAATAAGAAATACAAGTAAAATACATTCTGAAGTTACATTTACATCAATAGAGGAGTGCTTTACCTACCTACCACACTCAATTGCACTAAGTTAACTAGTTGTTACTGCTTGTTGGAATTATTGGTCATCGGGGAGTTGTCTATTTGGACTCCGATATTGATTGGGAGACCTTGAGTTACAGATTCAGTTAGATACAGTCTTATACACTTGGAGGATTCGAATTCATTGCTCATGCATTCAAATTCTACCTATGTATACTACATTGTAACACCGGATATTATTATGATCAATATACTGTAAATTCCTGAGCAATACTTGTCGGTTTCCTGTGTGGTTTGTTTTGCTTAGTTTGTATGTTCATTCTCCATTCAATTGTTGCAACATAATCAGAACTCTTTGCTTGAATATCTAAATGGAATTCAAATTATAGCATGGTATCAGATCCTTCTCAGGAAGGTTTCATGCTTGTTTCTCCTCATCGAACATCAGAAGCAACTGGGTTTCCACAGAAGTCCCTTATGAAAATTTGCTAGCTCTTGATTCATTCAGAGTAGTAGAGAGGGCGTGACATACCCTGAAAACATGTTCATGTCTAGAGGAAAACCATGATTCTAATGGTTCTTATGTTTTAGTGTTATTTACAGTGAAATTGATAGGTGCGACATAGCTTGAAAGAAGTATTTGCAGTCTCCATGTCGGAGCAATTATTAGTTCTCAAACTCCTAAGCCACAAATCCTCACAACTCCAAATTACCTTGATTGGAGGATTGATATGCAGCTGGCCTTGTGCAAGCATGGCTACCATAGGATCATACATGGATGGGAGGCTGAGCCTCATCAACCAGTAGAGCAGAACAAGTTCCTAAACCGTTGTGATGAAGCATTCGGGTACTTATGTACTTATATTTCCATATATCTCCTCTTTCATCTAGAAGGATTGAGTACTCCCAGAGAATTCTGGGAGAATATTGATAGCGTGTTTAACAAAAAATATGAGCTTTGGGGACACATTCTAGAGAATGAGTTGGTATCTTTACATCCCAGCAGTTTCGAGACTATTGAGCAATTCTTCTCCAAATTCAAGTCTCTAGTGCTACAATGCAGACAATGCAGGATAGAGTGGAAGGATGAGCAGAATTTCCTCTCCATACTCATAAAACTAGGTCATGAGTACTCTATCTATTTCTCAATGTTTCATTCCAAGTGGAAAAGCTTTCTAGATTGGAAACTTCCTTCTTTAGATTCATTTTTCGAGTCCTTAATCAAAGAACAAGACAAATTGATTTGAATGGGAGTCATCCAGACCTCCAAAGATCAAGATCTCTTGGTTACTAACTCTTCCAAAGTGAAAGAAAAAAGGAAATCAAAGAATAAGGAGCCAAAGGTAGTTGATTCGAAGCCTAAACCAAATCAGCAAGCTTCTGAAGGGAACTCCAGCTCTACGAAGAAGAATTTTGAAAAGAATTTGTGTCTGTATTGTGACAAGGGATAACATCTTGAAGAACATTTTATGAGGAAGCAACTTGATGAGATGTCCACTCTTCTCAAGTAGCACAACATTGCGCCCCTAAGAGCAAAGAAGCCTGATGAAGAAGCACCGACAGAAGATGTCGAAAGGTGTCATGCCTTGAAAGTAACTCTCTCTCCATCCTCAGCATACATTATAGATTCTGGAGCCTCCAACCACGTGGTTGCCTCCAAATAATCCTTCTCTACTCTTTCACTATCAAAGGGGCCTAATATTCACATGGGAGATAATTCCAAGATTCCAGCATAAGGAAAGGGCTCAGTCAGAGCGAAGCATGGTGAGTTCAAAAATGTCTTATATGTGCCTCCCTTGCTGCTAACCTATTATCTATTTACCAGATGACTCATACAGGCTCTCCCAAGATGATCACATTCGATTCAGACTCAGTTGAGATTACAGAAAAAACCACTGGAAAGCTTGTAGTGAAAGGTATTGCAAATCACTCTACCAAAGCTTATGAGTTTTCACATTTCTTACATGTTTCTCCTCCTACAGCTTTATTGTCTCATGCTAACAACACTAGCAATATTTGGCATGAGAGATTTGGCCATCTCAGTTTCAAATATCTGAAGTAGCTCCACAATGATAACATGGTTGAAGGTTTTCCCTCCATCAAAACTTCAAATAGAGTATGTGATGGGTGCTTGGTAGGTAAGCATCCAGAAAAGAAGTATGATGTTGGGAAGGCTCATAGATTGTCTCTACACTTGATTTGATACACAGTGATGTAGCTGGACCTATGCCCACAAACTCCATTAATGGTTGCAGGTATTTTCTGACCTTTATTGATGATTGTTCTNTCTAAAATCAAAAGTTTTTGATACTTTTAAAAGTTTTAAAGCTATAATTGAGAATAGTTTCAATAAGAAGATCAAGTCAATAACATCCAATGGAGGAGGAGAATATGTCAAAAGAGATTTCCATAATTTCTATGAATCAGAGGGGATTCGAATGGAACACTCAATTCCATACACACCACAGCAAAATGGTGTCCCTGAGATGAAGAAAATATCACTGAAAGAGATGGCAACATGCCTTCTCCATGGCAAGCATCTACCTCCTTCTCTTTGGGTTGAAGCAGTAAATTGTTCTTCGTATTTGCAGAATAGGGTTCCCCACAAGTCATTGGTTGGGGTGAATCTATTCGAAGCACTACATGGGTATAAGCCTAATGTCTCTCATCTGAGAGTTTTTGGTTCCAAATCTTGGTCTAGGATACCACTTGACAAGAGAAAGGCCTTCCAATCCCAAAGTAGAGAATGCTTTCTGCTGGGATATGTAGATGATGCAAAAGCTTACAAATTGATGGAGGTTGCTACTAGAAGATGCTTCATTGAGAGAAGTGTCTAGTTCAAAGAAGATCAACTGCATGATACTCCTCTAGCAGCACAGGAAGGTATAACTATTTCTCCTCCTATTTTTGATGATGATGATGTGCTACAGGTTTCAAATTCATATGAAGAAGATCACATACAGCATGATCATGTTATTGAGACTGAATCTCAAGAGATTCTAGATCCAGATCCAGTACCCATTCCTAATCATAAGCATAAGCCCAGATGGGCTCAAAATCTTCTTGATGCATCTAGAAATGGTGCTGGAGTTCCAGAAGATAAAACAAGAACTAGGTCCTAGTATCAGAATGAGCATGCTACACTATCTCTCACAGATTCGGTCTCTATAGAATGGTGCAGTAAAGTTCCAGGTTGATGCTACTTGATGATGGTGAATGATCGGCTACATTTCCCACAGAAGCAAATATTTGACCATTCCCTACCTTCACCATCCAGCAGAACCAAACAGAGTCATAAGTTCAGAAGAACATTGAGAGGTCCACTGATGCACCGTGTTGCTGCATAGAGCTGCAATTTTTTGTAGTAGTGTTTTGCTCAAGTTATTTTTCTAAGGAGGAAGCTTCTTTCTTATAAAGATAGCTTGCATATTGCTATTTTCTTCCTTACATTTTGAGGGGGGGTTTTCCCATGAGGTTTTCCCCTGTTTCCTTAGTTGTACTAAGCAGCATTTTTTATTATATTCTAGATTGTATTTGGGTGACGTATGGTATTATTGCCATGGCCCACATTTGTCCATTTAGGATTCAGGGGGGGTGTTAGGATTATTAATCCTCCCTTGGTCAAATTTTTATTAGATTAATTATTGCCTAACTTAGGAACCTTGAATAAATTAAATGGGTCCCTTAGTACAATTGGGTTCACTTTGACTAATTGGGGCACATGTACCAGTCATTGAAGTGTGGGGAACACTACTAGAGGTTAACTGCCACTTACTGCATGTGCATGCATCAGTTAAGGCACCTCCTATACTAATCCCTACATTTTAGGAGCCATTGGGAGTCCCAGCACCAGCCTACTTCAGTCAATTGGTGTTAGGACTAGTTAGTCTTAGTTAGCCCCCAGTTACAATCAGTTACTTCACAGTCAGTTAGGCTAGTGCTACTAATGCATGGTAATGCATGGTTGCATAGGGAGGAGCACTTTGACTACCTACCACACTCAGTTGCAATGAGTTAACTAGTTGTTACTGCTTTTTGGAGTTATTGGTCATTGGGGAGTTGTCTATTTGGACTCCTATATTGATTGGGAGACCTTGACTTAGAGATTCAGTTAGATACAGTCTTATCCACTTGGAGGATTCGAATTCATTACTCATGCATTTGAATTCTACCTATGTATACTACATTGTAACACTGGATATTATTATGATGAATATACTGTAAATTCTTGAGCAATACTTATTCGTTTCTTGTGTGGTTTGTTTTTCTTAGTTTGTATGTTCATTCTCCATTCAATTGCTGCAACATAATCAAAACTCTATGCCTAAATATCTAAATGGAATTCAAATTCTAACAAATAAAAATAACACCCTTCAAGGTGATGTTCTGAAAACATATCTTCTTTTCACCTGTAACATGAAGACCCAAATTTGGAACAAATTGAGAGCTTTGATCTCTCTTTGGAAAACTACTTCCGTAGAGGAAGAAAGAGATGAAGAAAAAGGTTTATCTAAAATAATTCAAGACCAAGACTACTTAAGGATCAAAATCTAGTTACCACAACTCCTAGAGTGGAAAGAATACATGGCATATGTATTAATTGTCCTAAAAACCTATAAATTCAAGTAAAATGCCCAAAAAACTAAGGAAAGTGGGTTTTAATAAGGAAAGAATAAAAAATCTTCAAAAAGATCAAACCCACATTCATGGTTAGTGACTGGAAACACAAATCCCAATGCTATATAAGAAAGGAATATGAGGTGGAGGGAAGACAAAAATTAGAGAGCAAAGGCATGCTAGAGAAATGACAAGATAGATAGAACCTTTCTTACACATCATAGTTTCTTTGATCATTAGCATTGATGGAGAAGAGTAGTTTAGAGAAAGGGAGGAAGGGATTCACCCATTATTGGGCTATAATCACTTTCCTCTCAGTTTAATATGATGCAATTCAAATTTCCTCTAAATATTGTGTTTCAATACATGTTTGTTTCAAGTATTTTTGCAACATTTAGTAGATAGATTTCGTGCTTTTTCTTCTGAAGTTTTTAAGAGTTAGAGGTAAGAAACTAGCTAGCTTCTGTTAATAGAGGCCTAAAGGCCATGGAGGCTAGAGAAAAAGGATATTCACCAAACAGAATGCTGCAAGAGGTAACCTCATCCCTTCCCTCTTTCTCTCTTCTTTTAAAAAGTTTAGAAATTTCATGAAATTGTCCATTATTGCATATATTTATGTCAGTGGGATTCACCCTCCATGTAGTTAAGTATATATAAGTTGTAGACATGTCCCTATGGTCAAATATACCAACACTTTTGGGTGCATAACCTTAGCTCAAAGATGGAATTTTTCATATAAAGATTAAGTGTGACAAAGGATCATCCTTAGTTTGGATCCAATTGGAGGATTATTGTATTAAAACATAAATAATTTTAATATGTCATGAAATGTTATGTTTTTATTTTTTTGTTTTGCATGTTATTATTTTCTAGTTTGTTTAGGTTTGTGTGTATGTATTTAATTTGCATAATTATGGGATAAAGGTGCTTAAAGGATGTTTAAAGGGGATAAATATAAAGTCAAAACCTGTATTTATTAGAGAGATCATGGGTTAAGCTTTGTAAATAGGGTTAAAAATAAAAAATAAGCACCCATGGGGTAGACTGAAAGGATTAGACGATTCATATCTTCGGGAATGGAAATCAATGGTTGGAATTCAATCCCCCACCAAGAGATGCAAGGTAAAATTAAATTTGATAATCAATGGTTTAAAGGGTAGCCTAGATCTATGGTCAAGAAAAGAGTAAAAAGAGATCTACGGTGACAGATGATTCCGTTGGTGAGACTTGCGCGTAGAAACAAACTTTTCCAATTAGTGGAAAATTTTACGGCCTGCACAGATCAACGATGGTGATTTAAAGAGGAAAATGATCTATGATGCATAGGGATTCCACTAGGAGAATATGCACGAGTAAAATCAAGTCGAGAATCAGTGGAATTGTTAAGACCCAACATTAATCGATGGTGAGGATTAATGCTTGGTAAGATAAACAGTTGGAGATGATTCCGCTAATGAAACATCTGCTGAAGAATAAAATTCTAAGATCGACGAAATGTGTTAAAGGGGACACTTTGATCAAAGGTGGAGATTTAAAGGTCAAGAGATCTACGGTCTAGGGAGATTTCGCTATCAGAAGATGCAAAGAGAAAGTTGGAAAGGAGATCAGCGGAATGTGTTAAAGGGTGCCATTAATCAACGACTGAGATTGATGATTGGTAAAGATCCATGGTAGAGATTGAGTATGTTGGGAGAACATGAACACCTTATGATTGGTTAGATTTGGGCGGAATAATTAGAATGAAACATCAATCAACGGTCAGGATTTCAAATGTATGGAATCAATGGATAATAGAAGATCCGCTGTTGAAAATTGGAGGGAAGATAAAAGACAAATAGGGAAAAGGAATTGGGAAAGGAATATTAATCAACGATTAACATCGATGACTCGGAATAAAGGAGGATTAGATCTACGAACCAAGAAGGATTTTCCTGGAATATTTGCATGAAAGATAGCAAAGAATTCCACTATGAAAATACTATAAAAGGTAAAGGCATGTGGTTGAAATCTATTTGTCTTTTTGTGCATTAAAGAATAAAAGCATTGTTCTTCACGGGAAAAGTCAGGTCATAAATATACTTGTCCACCCGTCAATTTACCAGGTAGGCCACGTTTTACCCTCCAAATAATATTTAAAGTATGGACAATGGAGGAGAAATAGAAGCTCATTATTTAGAATTCCAGAAAATTGAGGAAGTGTTTGAAGACAGAGATAATGGAATTTTTTATAATCTTTCGTCCTTTGTCCTTATTAATCAGTTGAAAAATAATATACAATCATTTAAGGTTTAGGGTATATATTTAAATGGTGTTTTCAAGTCCCATTTTTATTTTTGTGTCCAGAACAAGCTCTGCATTTTCTAGATTTTGTCGAGTGGTGTGCGTCTAATTATTCCTCCTATGAAGAGTGGTCATGGATTCATCCAAAAATAAAATGTTCTGTCCTATTAATTACTTATTCGTTCGGGATTCACTTACAGTCCCTTCTTCATTTACCCTAAACCGGGAATACTTTTATAAAGAAGACCTAATTCAGTCCTTTCGAGAAGAAACCCTTGAACATAAGCAGTCCTTTCTCACCAGTTTCTTCAGGTCAGATGTATCTCTTCAGAACCAGTATTTTCCTTTATATGTTAACCTATTCAATGAGGAAACTAGGTTAATTGTGTCATTGATGAATCAGTTTTTAGGTATTGATACCGATAGGTACAATCCTAAGTTGTTGATGATCCTTTTATTCGGAATCAACACAAGTCATTCTGAGTCACAGTCCTCCCAATCAATATGCCTTAAATTTAATGAATTCCTTTCTGAAAGTATTCACTCTCCGCTAGTGAATTTCCACATCACTAAACTCTTCAAGTTTCAGTCCTATTTAGTTAGAATATTCATGTTATTTAATGAGGAGAATTTACAGTTTCCAGAGATGGTCCTTATAGATGAAATCAACAGTACTTTATTCAAATATATGAATTTCTTAATGACAGAGGTCTATAAGGCATTTTTCCAAGATAAATTACCCACGGTGCTACCAACAATGAAAGAAGCCTTACAGTTTGCACCAGACAAGAAAATAGGAGATTGGTTCTTGTTGGAGGAGCATACAATTATCAGAATATATGGTTTCACTCATGAGCCATATATTCTACCAGCTTTTCTCACTCCGAAATGTTTTTCCTTGGAGCTGGTGAGACAGAAATTGATAGTTGAAAATGAACTTTTCAACAGCTTTAGAAAAGCTTTAGAGATCAAATTTCCTTGGGTGATTGTACCCTTTATCATAAAGAGAAAAGTAGCACTTCCTATGGTGAAAAGTTTGCTTAAAGAGATGGAATTCAAACAACTACTACAGTGAACTATGATCCAAATCATATCATATCAATAAGAAGACAGGTGAATAAGAACAAACCCTTTGAACACCAAGAGGTTGAGGGTTTGGATGAGAAAGAAAATTGGACATATTATCCCTCACTAATGCAATATGAATAGGTTATGCAGCAAAATCCTCCATCACCAGTACAGGATGTAAGCGTCACACAGCAGGATCAATTGGCTATGATTGCAACATTAGAGGTGATCACCCCCATTTTAAGAACTGGTAAAAGAACTTTCTTAGATGTAATGGAAACAGAGCAAGAAGGAAGTTCAGACACATCAAAAAGGAAAAATACTAAGAATGAAGAGTTGGTATAAGTGATTAAGACTGGAGACAAGAAAAATCAAATGAAGTTCAAAGGACCATCCTTTGAAGTAAAAGAATATGAATTCTCAGAGACTCCTAAAGGATCTTCTGACAAATTCAAAACTAGAGTTGAAATGTATGATAAATATAGAGATAACAGGGAGACGTCCTTGGATGAGTCACTAAAATTATATGTTGGTGTTAGGAAGATATCTAGTAAAGATGTTTCTTTAGTAATTGTTAAGGACCATGCCCAAAATACTTTAAAATTGGCAGTGGCTACTAAAAACAGGGTGGCAAAAATGAGATTGAATTTAGACCACATTCCAGTCCTAGATATGATTTACTTGCACAAACAGACTGGAGAAGTAATATATAGTGATTTGTTGAAGGATACTCTAACGTGTCCAGGATGCATTCACCAAAATAAAAATAGAAAATCAATTAAGGTAGGAGAAGGTGGAAAACAAGGCCCACCAACAACAAATTAAGAAGCTCCAAGGGGA
Organism: Pseudotsuga menziesii; assembly: GCA_001517045.1. Lineage (NCBI taxonomy): Eukaryota > Viridiplantae > Streptophyta > Pinopsida > Pinales > Pinaceae > Pseudotsuga > Pseudotsuga menziesii. The sequence goes on from LPNX010115401.1 coordinate 140,995, forward strand.
TTTATTAGCAAAAGACAGTGAATCAAATAAGGGAGAAGATACCCAAAAAAATATTGCAAAAAAAAAAAATTCAATTGTTGAAGAAGAAATTAAAAATACTTGCTACACAACTTATTCAAGCGTCTAAATTCACTGAGTAAGAGAAAGAAAAATATATATTGATCGATGAGTTAAGTGACTGCAAAGACAAACTTTTGAATTTTGTTGATGAAAGAAAGAATGGGAAAAGGAAAAGTTTCTTTTGATGGAAGATGTAAAAGTTTTAAAAGAAAAATAGTCTATTTTGGAGAAAGAGATAGAAAATAAAAAGAAAGAGTTTGAGGTACAGGTAATTCAACCTGTTGCACAGTCAAATGAAGAATCTATTGTACAATTCATGTCCTAGGTGAGTTTGAAAGAGTTGGAAATTGTTGGTCTTAGAAACCAAAACAAAATCTTGGAAGCTGTAGCTTTGGAGAAGGAGGAAGAAAGAAAAGTGTTGGAAAATAAATGCAAAGACCTCCTGGATAAAAAATGATAAACTGACAAAGCAAATGACTGATAAATTGCCACTGCATGGAGCAAGGAATTTAATATGGGATATGATTATTGTTGAGGCTGTAAAACTTAGGCCTTACTTAAACTACATTCTATATTAGGAAATAGTTATATATGCTTCCAAGCAGAGTTGTACAACAGTAAAGGAGGTTTTGAATAAAAAACCCATAGATACATCCAATAATACAATTAACTTTCTAAATGGTTTATCAGAAGATGATCTAAAAACAATGAGAATAAAGGACAGAATCTCAGTGATTACTTGGTAAAGGAAGGTAGTTGGAAAACATCAACATCTAGACATTGTCCAATCTAAAATTGGCATCATGCAACAACAAGTTAAGATGTTTATAGGGTCATTTACACCATTGTTTCAAAATGGTTTACCTTCCTTCTGGGGGGGAATGGTAAACTCCTGTCTCAAGTTGAATAACATGCTCATTTGGTTAGATGTAGGTTAGATCATAGAAAATTTTAAGACATGCATCAATCCTTATCAAGGAAAACAGTAATTGAAAAATTATCAATGTACTTTGAGCTAATTGACACTTTCAGAACTATTTGTGCTCAGTTGCCACCAATTTCGTATGTAGATCATGTAGAGTTGTGAGTACTAGATAAAGAAATGGTTAGTTTGGAGATGTCAAGTGTTGATCAATGGAAGCCAGTGGAAAAAAATTGGGAAAACAAAATACAAGTTGCACCAATGAAGGAATTTCGAGAATTGATTGAAGACTATTTTATTTAAATTTTGTAATAAATTTTGAAAGCAGTTAGTTATTTAGGAAGAAAATGACAAATGTAATAAGGTAGATATTTCCAAGCTAACGTCAAAAGGTCAGTCCATATCCCATAGCAGACATATAGTTGGAAATTATTTAAGAATGTCATTTCCAACATGTTGAAGATGTGAAATGATGTTCATTATACCAATTTTTTGCTACACCAATCAAGTTTTTTTGAAAGAGTTCAAGTATTATACTATCATCTATTAGTGAGTTTGAAGAATATTGAAGATGGAATTCCATTACATAATTACCTAGGTCTTCTCTAGATTATGCATTAAACTTGGGGATATCTAAAGGAAATTTAGTAGCAATAGGGAGCCAGTTGGGATTATACATCACCAAATCATTCAGAAGTTTTGTTAGATTTATAAAATTCAATGTTACAAGGAATGGCAACATTATCTGGACAAATGGACTCCAAATCCTTGGAGAAATTCCTGACATTTGGTTATTATTCACAAAAGGATTACCTAGTGTATATCCACTGCTAAGCATTAAAGGAAAATTCATGTGTACGCCAAGGTTTTGATGGAAATCGTTCGGGACTAAACATATGGAGGGAATGCAACACTCATCACGATTCCCATCCCAAGGGAGGGCATGCTTCCTTGTGGTGTTCCTTATGCTTGAAAGAGAATCACTCAATATGCAACAACATTAGCATGGGATAAAGTAGAAATAAGCAGCACAACCGAAAATTTGAGACGATAAAAAAAATATGGAAGAAAAAGAGATTTATTATTATGGGAAAAAAATTCGCGGGCCTCTTATAGTAAGATGAACATTAAATTGGGCAGATATCCATTACAATATTCTCCACTTGACACTCCATATCCTTGAATATTTTTAAATAGTGTTTGAATATGCAAAACCCCAACTACTTGACATGATCAAAATACACCTTCCTGATGAGTGTTAATTAATAAATAGACCATTTTTGCATTGATTGTTGAACACTAACTTATTCGGCCTTAATAAAAAGTTATGAACTTATACTATGTATGTTAATTCTTGGAGTAAGGAGAGTTAGTGTAGGACCCTAACATTCCCTCCCCCTTCAAAAGAAGTGTTTATGTCAATGCTGAACTTGTGTAAATTACTATAAAAGTTGGTTAGTTCACAAGTTGCATCTTCTCGAAATGGGTCGTTCCACTAGATCAAAACTTCTTTGATTGTGCACCCACCCAATTGTATTTCCTTGGAATCCAATACCATATCCATTTGAATCCAAATGGAGCTTTCCCCTTCTAATTATAGTAAATTGGTATGTACTTGCAATTTGATCTCACCACTTTTTTTAGGCAAGAGACATCGAAGATAGGGTGAGACTTGGAGTGGTATGGAAGAGTAAGCTTAGAGTGTACTTATCCAATGCATTGTAGAATGGTGTAGTGTTTATAGAACTTCAAATTGAGCTTTGGATGGATATGTGCCTTAAGAGATGTGTTGAGGCCTGGAAAATCGTAGGCGGCAACAGTAAAGGATTCTCCCCAATCAGCGTTCCCAACTAGCCCGCTGACTATTTGGTATAGGGAATCCATCCGGTTTGCGGTCCGGCCACCGTAGGTCAAAGTAACAACGAGGGTTTACCGGTTGCGGCCCGGTCCACCGGAATTTGTATTTTGACTTAATATATGCAATGCACATGCCTATCTAAACCATGCAGGGTGATAAGGATGCCGGGAACCACACCATGTGCTGCGCAGGTTCTTACCTCTCGTCTTATGTTCGTGACACCTAAATCACATATGCAATTATGAAACCAAGATAACTAACTATCTATCCCCGGGGAGCCAGAAAATCATTATTAGTGAGTAATGTACCACTTTCAT
>LPNX010115401.1:147090-237697 GCA_001517045.1 Pseudotsuga menziesii
AACGGGCACCCACGACAATCCTTCGCGCAGAGGACACCAATCAGCGCCATTGCTCATTATACCCATAAAGCTTCGAATAATGACCGCGGCACGGCCCTAGGGCTTCACGGTGGCCAGCGATGGCGAATGCACAGTGCGAAGGCTACGACTAGGGCTCGCGGAAGAGGAAATCAAACGGCCGGACATCTATCATGGACAAACTGCGAAAAATCCCCCCCCCAAACGCTTCAAAGTCCACATCGCAACAAGAAATAACCAGGTGCAGGCGGCATAACGGCCGCCTGCACCTTGTCTTCCCCAATCTCTATGGATGAACCAAAACGCGGAGGTAGATGAAAACGCGGCTTTATAAAAGGGAAAAAACCCAATCCCTCCAACGGCCAAAAACTATTCCCCCCCAATAAGATAAGACGCGGGCGCAACTGCTGGGGAGAACGGAACTACCAACCCTAGCCGCGGGTAAAGAAGAACCCCGTTTACGAACAACGACAACAACAGGCCGTAAATTCTTCATTATTTTCACCCTAAGTAACCCAGCCAAAACTTTGAAAAGAAGGGCTTAAGCTCCTACCTGGCAGGATTGCATGAATGAACAGGTGATAGCGATGGAGTCCTTCACCAACAGCTGGATGCAGGTACCGGTACGAAGCTCCACACAACTCGCTAGCTCGACAATGCGACAGCTCGGACGCGATAAAACAATAAAAAAAACAACCACGCGCCCCGTATATATAAAAAACTAGCACGTGCGACGAGTCAGATCAGTCGGGCCGGATAGGAAAGTCTCGGCGGGCGGCTCAACTTATCTACGCCCGCAACGGCGGGACACCCTCTTTACTCCACCACCTGCATCACCAAACAAAGGCATACGCTTTAACACGAGGTCGGGCGGCAACGGATTCATTTGTCGGGCGATCAGGAGTTTGGCGACCCCCGCAACGGCGGGTGCATCGTGGAAGCCAACATTCTCCATGGCGCCGACAAACGTAGTCGGCCATAAACCGCATCTCTCAATCTTTCATTGGACCGCAACGGCGGCAAGGGCAGAATTCGTCTCCCTACGACACGATATTAAGAACGCGCCCGCAACTGTTATATGACAACCCAGAAAGGAGGCAGGCCCGCAACGGCGGGGTGGACAAACAACCGGGTTCTTGCAGCCACCCGCAACGACGGGGCGAGAAACAAAGGTCAGGTTTTCGAAAGCCACCCGCAACGGCGGGGCAAAGAACGAAAATGAAGTTTCGGAAGCCACCCGCAACGGCGGGGCAGAAAAGATAAAGATGAGTTGAAAAGGACCCGCAACGGCGGATCGGCCAAAGACGAAACCTCCCGATCCAAGAAGATTTTGCAATGAAAACAAGTAGAAGCTCAATTTAGAATGAGAAACATGAAAACATTGAGAAACCAGCTAAGTGAAAGCGCTCAAATTCCATGCAGGCACTTCGAAATCCATAAGTTGAACTCAAAAGGATGAAAACAAGAAAAGGACTGAACTAATCCAAAGCAAAGGAGGGTCCAAAATTTTTTTAGAAATTTGGGAAAATTGTTGTAGCTGCAACAAGATGTATGTTTACACAATTGTAGTCAAAGAAACACCTGATCCCCAACTTCAAAGGACTTCTCATAGTGATGTTGCTTAGCATGTTGATTGATTATGTTTTGGGAAAAAATCATATTATATTTATGGATGTAAAGAATATCATTTCTGGTGTTGACCGCATCATCCACTATCTAAACCCATGAGGTACCTTTTATATAGGAAATCGTTGATAAGGGTTTTGGGTCATACACTACTTCATATGGGGGAATATTTATGGAACCTGTTAGGATTATTAATCCTCCCTTGTCCAATTTGTTCATATGTCTAAATTGGGAGTCATGTCTAAATCGGGAGTCCATCCAGTCTATTTATAGTCATTAACACCATTAGGTCCACTTGGTCTAATTGGGGCACATGTTTTAGTTACTAAAGTTTGGGGAACACTAATTGAGGCTCACTGCCACTGATTGCACTTGATTGCATCAGTTTAGGAGCCTCCTAGACCAATACCTACAATTTAGGAGCCACTGGGAGTGTCGAAACCAACCAAGGTCAGTTCAGTTCAGTTGATGACTGGTTAAGCTAAGTTAGGAGTCAGTTACATTCAGTTCTTGTCCTCTACATTCAGTTAGCGCTAGGTTTACTTGACTGAACTCAGGAGGGGCGCATTTCTCACCTACCACAGTCAGTTATCCTTAGTCAACATTGAATGTAACACTTGAGTTGTGTTTTAGAACTCCGATTAACTCCAATTATGGTTTAGACAAGGTCGGTTAACTATAGAGTCCTCCGATAGTGATTTAGACAAGGTCTTGGTTACCTACAGTCAAGTAGAGTCTAATCAATTCGAATTTCCTCATGTGGATTTGAATTTCTTGTCAATATTAAAGCCATTGTACTTCATTGTAATTATTATCTAATTACTCTTTGATTAATGAAAATCATTCACAACTGCAAGCCATTTTTGCACTGTTTCATTCTTCAATAACTAAGTAATTTGTGTGATCTATCATGTGAGTTGTGTGTTTGTCTACAGGTCTATGTGCTCAATTTAATATGGCATCAAAGCCTCGATGGACAAGGCACTTCTCCTCCTCGGATCTCCTACTAGATCATTTTTTGAGCAAATTGCTCCTTCCAGCACTGCACCAGAAGCAGAGAATTTACCACTTAATACCCCAAGCAAAGGAATTGTTGATCAAACTTGCTTGATTAACTAAGATGGGTGTGAAGAAAATTCCAAAAGTGCAGGTTGTCTGACCTTAATGTGCCCTTTTTTTTGTTTTGTAGGTACGACTTCGATTGGATTCATCAGTTCCTCTTCTCTCTCTATCCACAAACTATTCAGAATGGAAGAAGAAGATGATTTCATATTTGATGAGACAAGGTCTCTGTCGGGTGTCTATTGGACTCAGTAAAGAGTGTTTTAGTAAGATTGACTGGCTAAATAAAAGTGATGGAGCTTTTGGAACAATATCAACAGGTCTTTCTCCTAGCTTGCGCTACCTCATTAGATCTATTGAAGGCCCGAAGGAATTTATTGAAGACCCGAAGGAACTCTAGACAAGATTGGACAGAACCTTTGGAGTGATTGATGAGGATCATAATAGAATTTTGGAGAGAATATCCAGCACCATAAGCACTCTTGATCCAAAAATATTGGCCTCCACTCTCTCTGATGAAGTTGTTCAAGATGAAGAAGAAGCAGAAACTTCTACACAGTCAATTCGAATTGAAGACAGTCTCCATGCAGTGACTCCTTCTCCTGATGCTCTGGAATTTCATGAGATCTCTGATATCTCATATTCTCATATTTTTGAAACATCAGAATACATTTGAATCTCTGATATTGAAGAAAAACACTATTGCACTTCCATGCAAACATTCACCGGTGATTTTCCTTTGAATTGTATGCAAAATTTACCAGTAATTGCTTCCAAAAGTGAAGAGAAATTTGATTTTTCTCCCTCTAATGTTGCTGCTGGTGTGCAAATATGTGATACCTTGGATATTTTGGAAGAAATATCAGATTACCAAAGTGATCCATTCACTCCCCATGATCTATATTTTCCAGTAAATTCCTGCAGGATTGCATGCACCAAAATTCAGTATTTTGAAGAAGAAGAAAGTTGTGCATCCACCGTGTCGGTTATCCATTTATTTGAATCTGATACTAACCTTATTGGATCTGATATGATATTATTTAGATATGATATGATATTTCTTGGTTTAATATATCAAATTCATAATCTTTTAGTACTACTTGTAGCTGTTCTCATCAACGGTGTGAAGAAACAAGTACCACAAGTCTCCTACAAAACTGCTGCTGGGGATTTGATTCCATTTCAAAGTTTTGGATCAATTTTGAAACTGTTTAGATATGAATTATTTTCTAAGATTATATTATTTGGTTCATATTTTAAAATTCAAAATCTCTCATTTATGCTTGTAGCTTCTCTCACCAATTCCGATGTGAAAAATCAAGTGCCGCACTTTCTCTTCAAAACTGTTGATGGGGATTTGGTGTTAGTTTCCTCATATGAGGTTGCTGATATTTTATTATGTGATTCATTAGCTATTTCAGAAGCTATATCAGACTATGGATATCAAGCATTCACTCTCAACATTCCCAGTGCTTCTCTACCATTGATCACATGCTCATCTCCTCACAGAACTGGTAAAGAGGAAGATTTTCTGCATCCGCCTGGACACTTGCTCCTAACACTTGGGGGATGTTCTTACCACTCATGGTTTTATATTCATGGCTGAAACATATCAGTTTCTTGAGTGTTCCTCATATGTTTTTAATCCTCAAAAACATTTTCTCACTTATCAGTTGACTTCAGTTGCTCTACATGGGTCCAGTCTTCATCCGGCAGCTGTCTATATTTTTTTTTTAGTTGAGCATATCATTCTTCTTCCAAAGAGGAAGATTCCTCCAGAAATAATTATGGAGAGTTTCACATGCCAGGCCCCAAGATATATTTGCACAGAAGAACCATATTGATCTTGATTCTACCTGCTTAATTAGAGGGGGGGATTTTTTCCCATGTGGTTTTTTCCCCAACACCTTGTTTTTGAGCAGTTACTTTACTTTACTTGATGTAATGGGTGAACTATGGTCTTAGTTACCAGGGCCCACAGATTGTCCAAGTTAGGATTTAGGGGGGGTGTTAGGATTATTAATCCTCCCTTGTCCAATTTGGTCATATGTCTAAATCGAGAGTCATGTCTAAATCAGGAGTCCATCCAATCTATTTATAGTCATTAACACCATTGGGTCCACTTGGCCTAATTGGGGCACATGTTTCAGTTACTAAAGTTTAGGGAACACTAATTGAGGCTCATTGCCACTGATTGCACTTGATTGCATCAATTTAGGAGCCTCCTAGACCAATCCCTACAATTTAGGAGCCACTGGGAGTGCCAAAACCAACCAAGGTCAGTTCAGTCCAGTTGATGACTAGTTAAGCAAAGTTAGGAGTCAGTTAAATTCAGTTAGCGCTAGGTTTACTTGACTGAACTCAGGAGGGGCACATTTCTCACCTACCACAGTCAGTTATCCTTAGTCAACACTGAATGTAACACTTGAGTTGTGTTTTAGAACTCCGATGAACTCTGGTTATGGTTTAAACAAGGTCAGTTAACTATTGAGTCCTCTGATAGTGATTTAGACAAGGTCTTGGTTACCTACATTCAAGTAGAGTCTAATCAATTCAAATTTCCTCATATGGATTCGAATTGCTTGTGGCTATTAAAGCCATTGTAATTCATTGTAATTATTATCTAATTACTCTTTGATTAATGAAAAGCATTCACAGCTGCAAGCCATTTTGCACTGTTTCATTCTTCAATAACTGAGTAAATTGTGTGATCTATCATGTGAGTTGTGTGTTTTTCCATATATCTATGTGCTCAATTTAATAGAACCATGATAAGTGGTATTATACCACCATTTGTCTAGAAGGAGCTAGTGGGCCCATTGGTGTGTATTATCTGACAAAAAGCGATGAAAGTAGTTTTCTAGGAACCTATTCACCACTTTAATTTGACCATCTATTTGGGGGTAGTATGTTGTGTTGAGATTCAGTTGAGTGCCTTAAATTTTGAATGGATCTTTCCAAAACTTCCTAATAAAGTGGGGTCATGATCATAGACTATAGAAGTGGTCATGCCATGGAATCCAAAAAATTGATCCAAGCAAACTTGGGCCACCAAAGAGGGTGTAAAAGTGGGTGGTAAGGTACGGAAATGGGCATATATGTCCATATGATCTACTACCACCATAATGGATACTTTATTTTATACATTAGGAATCCCCACAATAAAATCCATAGATATGTCTATCCATATATGGTTAGAAATGGGAAGTGGTTGCAAATCCCTTGGTGACTCCAATGTTTCACACTTATGTTCTTGGAAATTGTCACAGGTTGAAACAAAGTTATGGATATTTTTTGTATTCCTTCCCAAAAGAAAGAAGGATTAATTCTTTCATGAGTTTTATGAAATACTAGATGACCTATTGTGGGTGACATATGTAATTCTGCTAAGATTCTTGGTTTGAATGTTGAATATGATGTGATAAAAATGTACTCATTATACCACAAAATATTTTGGTTCCATCTATACTTGGGTGGAGGATTAGGATATTCTTGAATCCATTTGATGAGGTGCTTAATTATGTCCTAGGCCAACCAATCCTCTCACACTTAATCTATCCATCCCAATATTGTAAAGGATAATGCAAAGAATGAACCCTCCTCTTCAAATTTTCTAGACAAGGAATTAGCCGCCACATTGTTGTGACCCTTCTTATATATGATTTCATAATCATAACCCAACATCTTAGTGACCCATTTATGTTTCTCGGGTGAGGAAATGAACTATTCAAGGTGTTTTTTAGGAAAATGCACCCTTATAACCTAGGGTCTCTGGTTACCAAATTACTAATATATACTTGCAGACAATCATCTATGTAGAAATTGAAATAGGAATAGGAAGAAAACATAACAAACCTAGTTTATGACGGTTGATCCAAGATTTGTCTTCTCCTCTTCCAGTTGCTTCCACAGTTTCTAGGGATTTCTCCAATCACCTGCAAAGAACAATTTCTTCCTGCAAATTAATGAAATACATATTCATAATGAAATAATTAAAAAATTCATGATCCAACATATACAAGAGTGCACAATATTGGAAGAAGAAACTTTCTTTATTAATAAATAGAGATCGTGAGATTACAACCCAAGTTCTAAAACAAGGACTCCTCTACAAACCAAGGACACTAAGTTGTGTTGCTCGAAGATGTCTGAAGGCACACCACCAGCATAACTTTTCTCTTCTAAGAATGATTGATTATCCCCATCCCATGGCCTCTATTTATATGTGAGGAAATAGAGAGGTTTCGATGGTTAAGATGGTTGAGACAGTTGAGATAGTTATGATTAGGGACTCGACTGATCTCGACTAATCATGTTTTATCATTTTTAAATTAGAATTAAGGTACACACAAGTATTGATAAAGGCAAGTCGTGTATGACACGCTCCTTTATTTAAGGAAACCTAGGTGTTCAATGTACACGTGATTTGCAATGCAGATACTCGTGTATGACACGCTGGTTGCTGTGCAAACAGTCATGTGTGCAACCCTAATGTCCAAACAAAAATATATTCAGTTGGTTAGGATATGATGTATCAACAGTCATTCCCATCTATAGTGTTTTGTCTACTTCAATCCAGTTTGTCATTTTGTGTTTCGACATATTGGATGTCAATATTCGGACGGAGAAGTGCCATTTTACATGATAACAAATGCCCCCTAATGTGTGAGGTCAGAGGGAAGCGGTGGTTGAAATACATTACATTCTTTAATCTTGGATAAATCAGTGACCAAGGAAGCAGAGGAAGTACCTGAAACATATACATATCAATGTCATATACAAAATCATATCCGAGGATGTTATGTTCAATATAATGGAACACTAGCTCCTTTACAATATTTGATTACATCATATGGTACGGGTAACAAGACCACGTATATTACAAAGGTGGATAGAAGCCACAATATACAATGATTAGTCTTCAAAATATGGAAGCTGTGTAACTGAACATAACACAAATTTGCGCAACTTAGGTTATAGAGGTGAACCTAAGGTCTTCGTCAAAATCCAAAGGAACCAGTACAATCCCTACCACGTGAATAGATTTGATGAAGTCGAACATGGACGGAACTCAACAGGATGTCAGACAATGAGTGAAACTGAAAACTGAAGCAAAGGAATTCACCAATAATGGTAGTGAATCCTAAGGTACCATCGCCAAAACTATTGGTCTTCGTCTTCAGGAAGTGCTGATGAGAAACCATACTATGATGAGGAAGGCAATGAATCCTCCAACAGATCACAACAGTGACTAGGAACTGGATACGGGAAGGTAGACACAAATAATATCAGATACGATAATGATGGAATGATGACAATAATCAGATGAAGGGATATATCCTTGAACAGTGAGCACAACACAAAGATGACCCAAGGCATATTTTAAATTGCATATAGGACAACTAGACTTATCTGTCATGTAGGAGACATGATCAAATTTCGCATGTATAAGGGACAAGTGGAGGAGTAAAAAATCGAAGTAATAGCAGAGCTGAAAGTGTAAACTAAAACATGAGTATCAGAAAGTTCTGAGAGTTTTATGTTTAAGGAGGACATGCTACCACTATTTATAACCCAAAGAGAGTACTTATTCCTTATCTTTCCTGTTAAATTTTAACGAGCCCAGGAAAATCAACTCAAGTCTCTCTTCATTTTTTACAAGCTTGAAGAGGGGAGTAAATAATGCTTGATAAGGTTACTTATTCATGGATTTTATGAGCCCAAACTAGTACATGCTCGCCCAAACTAGTACATGCTCGTTGGTGTTTTCATATTTTAAGAGTCTGAAATCTCCAAAGAAGAATCTAGGGGGATTCTTTTTCATACAATTTAGTCTCCTAAGGCTGAAAAAGTATAAAACAATCCACAAAAGAACTCTCTTAGTTCTATAAGGACTAAGGTATACCTTTTTCAAACTTAGTCGGCAAGGTCCGAAAAAGGGGTAAACTAATACCAGATCGACGCACCTTCAAGAGCGGCATGTAGGCTGAGTTTAACAAGTGTGAAGGAAGGCAAGATCACTCGAAAATATCCATTTGATTACGATAAATGGGGATTACAACAATAAACTCGGTGCTTTTTTCTTTATGTTTTAGCGAGCATACAAAGGCATAAAGTACGCTTGGAATCTTTTTCATGTTTGGGTCCAAAGCACGAAAAAGAGAAAACTAAGCTCATACTAGGAGTTCCTTTTCCATAAGCTTAGTCCCTCGAGTCAGGAAAAGTGATAAACCTATGCCTCAGAATACTCTTCTCAATTCTGAAGAAAAGAGAGTGCTCATTTTTTGTAAATATTCCACATGGTCCGAAAAAGCGATAAACTACCACCAATGTGGATTCCCATTCACTTATTCTTAACGAGTCTGAATGAACAAGTTTACTCGGTAGTCAAGTATTTTTTGAGGAGTTAGACCTGGGCCTAAATAAACTCTATAAGGGACGGGAGCCTTATAAATAGGGATAACTCGCAAAAATGCAAAATGAAGGTTCATTTTGACATGAAAAACTACTAAGAAGGATCCCGCAAACCTACCACAATTGCGGCATGGGTACAAAAAGACAGTAAAGTGTTCTAAGTTAGGGTACCCATGAAAGGGAGTCAATATCCACGGAGGAAAACTGATGTAGACGAGGTAAAAAAATTTAGACACCATAGTCCGTGGTCAAAAAGGTAATCCTAGGGTTAAAATGGATAAGGTATAGATGAAAAAGTACATATGGAAGACCAAATCCTACCCTATATGAGTGGATAACGACTTCTTAAAGACTTTGAACCTGTTGCATTGAGGAAAAAGGCATGGTATTAGTTCAATTATAAAAATAATTTTCAAATTATAGACAATAGATCCAAAAATTTGAAATTTTTCTATATATATTCTAAAAACTAAAACTAAACATATCATTTGACTATTTTACCCAATTTGGCAAGTTTTCACCTTGAACTTGGATTGCTCGATGAGGACAAATCAGTGGACCAATTCACAATCCTCAAGTCTCAGGTTGGTTGCTCTCCCCTCTCCTTCATTTCATCCACTCTAAATTTTATTTTTGTGAAAAAAGTTAAGGTTTTGTGCCATCCCTAAGAAGGTTACGCAATACACATAGGTACGCAACTACAACAGTCGCATACATGCATTCTACACGCAACCTGCTTGAGAGAAACCCGTGTGTGACACACGACATGCCTAAAGAACAATCACGTACATGTGTTCTACACGCAACCTGCTTGAGAGAAACCTGTGTGTGACACGCGACATGCCTCAAGAACAGTCGCATGTTCTGCATGACATATAAAAGTTTATAATATGGTGAAAATTGAGATAATTCAATGGATTCTAATGATCAATAATGGTCAATTGGTCAGGTACAACATGGTGTTAGAGTGGAGGGAACGAGAGCATGAATACATGGATCGAGATGCTCTACAAGATGCCCCAACTTTGCAAGATTTAAGGCAAAGTGGTTTATTTAAGTACTTTTGTATGTCCAACATGGAAGCCAATGTCCGTTTACTTGAGCATTTGATCAATTACTGGGACCACGACCTCATTGATTTTGATCTTCAAGGGGAGATATTGTAGGTAACATTAGAAGACATGTACTTCATTACAGGGTTGTCTCACAAGGGTATTCCCATGAACCTCGAGGTTACAGGTAGGTGCGGTAACCCTATGAGTGTCCAGGACTACGTTGACACCTACTGCACACCATGTACTCAGAAAAATGGATCATGCATCCCTATTGTTCACATCACCAGCTTCCCATTACAGGTAGTGGCAATTACTGTGGTGGGAGTTGCAAGATCATATTCATTGCATCTAGCTACTCAAACATAGATGAGAGTTGCAGTGGAGTGTGTGCAAGGTACTTTGCTTGAATGGTGTTCAGGTATGATACCAATCATGAGGAAGCAGCTCTTTGACTGCAAGAGAGGACACCGAAAAAAAATTGGATATTCTAGTATATTGGTGGCATTCTTCTTTGAGAGAGTGCCTGCCATCAGTCCTGCAGTGGCACTACCATCATTTTATCCTCGCCATCCTAGACTGGCCAGGTGGGGAGAGGCATTCCTCTGTCAAAGTGGCGGAGAATCGATCCACAGTGTTTATGACGATGACTTTTATGTATGGTGGGAGTGGTAGTTGTCAGCTATTGAGCAATTTTTGTACTCTGGATTGGATTTTTGAGGAGACAACGATCTCGTCCTCCCTCTAGGGGGAGCATGGGGAGAGCTAGGTATTTTTTCTTTTTATGTTTTTTTATTTTTATGAATTTTAATCATAAAATTATATACATATGTATAAAAGTTTTAATCCATTTTAATGTTTTTGAAATGTAGATATTGGACCTGTACGCCCCGATGGGAACCATGGGATGTTTGTGCGGGCCACACCCAGTGGAGACCAAGGTATACTCAGATTTCTCGAGGGAAATCTAGCCAAGCTGACCCAAGGAGATCCCACCATACGGATTGAGCGGGTTCCTGCCAATCATGTAGGAATTTGTAGTAGGAATTTCACCCATCTAGATACTCCTATTGAGGAGGGTAGCTAGGTCTATTCTCTTTTATAGGGAGGCCAAAGAGGCTACTGCAGTTGATGATGCTGAGGACCAGGCCTAGATATATAGGCATTTTTTATGGATTACAATCCTATTTTTTTAATATTTATACAATTATGACTGGATCTTGGATCAAAACTAGACCTATATATGGACATATTTTTACATATATATATCCTGGTTATTTACATATGTCTCAATTATATATGTTATGTTTATTTTACAAAATATGTGTTAAGTGCCAATCTAGAATGTAGTTCGTATATGGATCAATTATTGTGTTTTCATTATGTGGAATGTGATTAAACTAGCATAGATCCAAATCCAAGGCTCTATCAAGCGTCGAGAGGGATAAAATATTTGGAGGTGCAAACCTCTTCTTCAGTATTGCACTCAACTATCAGCTTTGGTGTGATTCAGACCAAAAGACACATCAAGGTCGGCATATAATATTTTTATTATTAATATTTAATACTATTTATGGTCGACATATATTATTTTTTACTTTTTTAGGAAAGAACATTACAACATCTCCCCCATACATGGTTTTAAAACCATGTGCAAGGTCCTCCTAAAACCATGGGTTGTTTAGGAGGCCTTGCACATGGTCTTAAAACGATTTGCAACAACCTCCTAAACCATGTACAATAAAACCATCGATTGTTTAGGAGGCCTTGCACATGGTTTTAAAACCATTTGAAAGGCCCTCCTAAACCATGTACAATAAAACCATTGGTTGTTTCGGAGGCCTTGCACATGGTTTTAAAACCATGTGCATGACCAACATTTTTTTTGCAGATAATTCAATTTTTTATTTTTTATTATTTTGTTAAGTAGGAACATTACAACATCTCCCCCATATTGTGTTGTTTTTTTTACGGACTTTTTTTTTGGCCCATAATTAATTTTTTTTATCTTTGTGGCCAAAATTTATTTTTGGAGGATAATAAAAAAAAAAAAAATTATGGCCGACATTTACAAGAAGGAATGTTACATAAAGTTACAAACATTACATGTAGTGTTACAAGATATCCCCCATACTAGGTTGTAGAGCGCCTCTCGATGCAATGAAATATATTCGAAATTTCTTGCAAGTAATCTAATATGCAAAAATTGACGTAACAAGGCAGGGTTTCACACCTGATAAGCTCCATTGAGATGGGAAACCATGATTTGAGAGACAAGTATGACCTCTAACCGGGTGATGCCACGTCACGAGGCATCCCATAACAACTCAATAACGGCCCTGTACTTGGCCACATTATTAGTAGAAGGACATAAGCAAGTGCCTGCAGATGAAACTAGCTGTCCTGAGGGTGAATAGGTGACCCATGTGGCTGAAGCCAGGTTACAAGTATGACAACTAGCACCATCGGCAAAACCTATGAACCACTCAGCTGACATCTGTAACAACCAACAGATGGTATAAGAAACACTAACCAGCTAACTATTTTACATAAAAATAAATACAATAAAAATACAAGAACAAGCACTAAATCTAGGCGTAGTACTTCTTCAGGTAGAGCCCATTTCTAGGCTCAGGAAGATTATTTCCATCAAAATCAGTTAATTCATATGCTCCTTTCTTCAATACCTTTCACACAATGTAGGGACCTAAGCACATGGACTTGAATTTTCCTACCCCCGGAGGTTCTTTGTCGTGATCCCAGAGCAAGACAAGCTCCCCTTCAAACAAAATTCTGGGCTTAACAACTCTGTCATATTGGTTTTTAACCCTATTTTTATGAGCTTTTTTTGTCGTCAACGCATCTCAGCGTCGTTCATCTAGATTTTCCAAATGTAGAAAACATTCTTCTAACTCTGCAGTGTCAGGAAGTACATGAATGGTTATCTTAAGCGATGGAATTTCGCATTCAATCAGAGTGACTTATTCCACCCCATGAATGAGTTAGAAAGGTGAAAAACCTGTGGTAGTATTAACATTAGTTTGGTATTCCCAACGTGCATGATATAGCATGATGTGCCAATTTGACTGGATTGCATTAATAGTGCGCTTTAGAATGGTCTTCAAGGTCTTATTGGCTGCCTCTACTTGACCATTCACCTATGGGTAGAAGGAACTGAGTGATCTTGCTTGAACCCTAGCATAGTAGTCAGTTCAGTCATCATACTATTCTGAAATTGACTGCCATGGCCAATGACAATCTCCTTTGGAGTTCTAAAGCGAGTAATGATCTGGTTGAACACGAAGAAAGCTGCAGTTTCACCGTCGACTTTGAAGGTAGGCATTGCCTCTACCCACTTACTGAAGTAATCGACAGCGACAATGATATATTTGTGCCCCCCAGCCAAAACTGGGTTGCACGTCATGTAATCCATCCCCCACTTAGTGGAGGGGCCCACCAGAATGATGGGAAACAATGAAGCGAG
Organism: Pseudotsuga menziesii; assembly: GCA_001517045.1. NCBI lineage: Eukaryota > Viridiplantae > Streptophyta > Pinopsida > Pinales > Pinaceae > Pseudotsuga > Pseudotsuga menziesii. The sequence continues at coordinate 160,747 of LPNX010115401.1, forward strand.
ATGTGATGGAATTTTCCTAGTGTAGAGCTGAAAAGGATGACAGCGCTTCATATCCTCCACACAATCTTTAAAGATCGTGGGACAAAAATAACTGGCACATAAAATATTATGGGTCATTGCTAACCCAGATAAATGACCCCCACATGCTCCGCTATGGAAATTATTTATGGTACGCTCAGCCTCCTCATGGGTGAGGCACCGACGTAAAACAAAATCTATCCCTCTACGATACAAAGTATCACCGATGATAAGGTAGTTTTTCGCATGTATACGCATTTTACGTCACTCTTCCCTCAAGAAGGACGTGGGACACTTCAAATTATAGATATAGATAAGTATATATCCGTACCAAGGATCAGAGGTGGAAATCAAAAAGATGTACTCATCTGGGAATGAGTCCTCTTCAACCACTACATTCTCTTTCGTCGAAAATTCTGCAATAAGCTCTATAAAGACTAAGGACTTTTTATATTTGGAAAATTGAAAATCCAAGTCAAACTCTTGGAGAATGACTATCCATTTATTGAATTTTCCCCCAATTATGCTTCAAGACAAAACATGTCAAAATGGATTGACATCTACCACTACCATGGTGGTGTTTAGTAGGATGTAGTGACATAGCCTCTGAACAGCATAAACAGCTACTAAAGCTAACTTATCGACATGGGAGTATCGAAGTTTTGGACTAGCTAATGCGTGACTGAGATAATAGAAAACATACTCTTGGAGCTTGTCATCCTCCTGAACCAATAATACCCCAATGGTTGACTTTGACACAGCTAGATACAATATAAAATCTCTACAGTAATCTGGTCGACGTAACAAAGGAGTCGAAATCAAAGCTTTTTTCAATGCCTCGAAAGCAAGTTGTGCAGTTTTATCCCATACAAATGGAGTGTCATGTTTTAGCAAGCACATGAAACCCTTAGTAATCTTGGCATAGTTAACAATAAAAAATCGAAGGAAATTAGATTTTCCTTGCAGCCTCTAAAGTTTCCTAACAGAATGAGGAGGCAAATTTACAATGGCCTCTACTTTCAAAGGATCCTCCTGAATTCCTTTGTTTGACACAATGAATCTGAGTAACCTCCCTGACTCAATGCAGAAAACACACTTGTATGGATTGAAGAGTATTTTTGAATGTCTGCATCATTCAAAAATTAAGTGAAGGTGATCTGGATGGTCGGTCCTCTTGCGAGAATGCGCAGGAAGATCATCAGGGTACAACTCGACAATATTTTTAATGTCGTGGAAGGAAAAATTCATTTCCCGATGAAAGGTAGCCCCTACATTTTTCAAACCAAATGGAATTTTCCTATATGAAAAGGTACCCCATCGACAAATAAAAGCTTTTTTGTGTTGGTATTCTAGCTTGATTTGGATTTGATTGTATCCATAAAAATCATTCATAAACGGAAAAACTTCGCTACTCGCACAAGCATCAATGATTTGATATATAAATGGTGTGGGGTGATTGTCCTTGGGACAAACCTTATTTAAGCCATGAAAGTTAGTGCATAAGCGTATGGGATTGGACAACCATTCCGTCAGAGCAATTGGGTAGATAAACCCTGCTTTCAGCAATTTTTCCACTTCAGTCTAGACGGCTACCACTTTACGCAGGTTAACAGGTATAAGTTTTTATTGAACCGATTCAGCATCAAGATAGGTTCAGATTTCATGTTCCACAATAGATGGATCAATGCCTGGAATATCCTCATATGACCAGGAAAACACATCGTGAAACTCCTTAAATAAGGCAGTATGTATGGCAATCTCCTTCGGAGAGTAGTTTGCACTGATATACACATTTTCGACGACGTCAGGGTTTACAGAGATGTTTATAGAAATGGTAAAATAAATATTCTCCATATTACCCTCAACAAATATTCCCTCCTTAGGCAAAGTATTAGTCGGTACATCAACATCTTCTTCCAGTCTCACATGGAACTCCTGGTTTTCAATTCTACTCAGTTCTGGAAAAAGGTAGGACCTATGGTGAAGATATTCGCAAATATTATCTCTCCCACTCATGGCTTCCAAATTGGCTTCATTCAAAGGAAAAACCATGTCTAAGCACATATACGAATATAAAGAGTTCTCTTCCCAAGTAGGCAGGTAAGCTTCGTCTGACTCCTCTGAGACTGTAGAATGAGTCCTGATAGAATTAGCAGTGGTGTCTACAATAGATTGATAAACCACTTCCACTGTAGATAAGGGAACCAGAAATTCATGACGGGAAGGAAGGACCCAAGGACCAGTTCTATCGACAATCATCGTGATAAAATTCCCTACACTCGTAGAACCTAGATAATTTATCGAGGTTGGGATATCAAATGTGCCCATTAACGATGAATACATTCCAGCCCCCGATCTCTCCATAATTGGTTTAACCTGGTCAACCAAAGGTGCAGTGGACTCATTCATTTCCAAATGGCCCTTCCGAGCAAAACTAATTGGTAATTAGTAACCAACTTCCCTTCATGTGGAAAAAACACCACTCTAAGAATAGCCGAGGAAATCGCACACATGGTGTAAGTCTAGCTTCTCCCTAAAAGAAAGTTATAGTCCAAAGGAGCATCAATCACCTCAACTTCAACAGCCACTGCTTTCCCTACCAAATTAATCTCAAAAGCTAGTAGGATACCATGTCGGCGGAAAGACCTCCCGTCGAAAGAAGTAAGTAAGGTGTTTTACGGAACTAGCCTCAGGGAACCCAAAGTGTTCCAGCAAGAAAGATACATAACACACGTGGAAGCACCTTCATCAACAACTGTTCGTCCAATGGCTTTTCCGCCATGAACAAAATCTACTGAAAAAATCCACATGATACGGCGGGTGAATATTAACATCCGGCAGATTGAACTTTGCCAACAGGATTGAGGAATCCATGTTGCCTAAAGCTACTAAGAGGGCATCCCGTTGAGCAGGACAACTTTGTAACACTTCCAATGTGGACATTGCACAAGGAGTTTGGGCTAAATATTCTACCACATAGTAGTTAGAAGCAGCCCTAGAATTTGGATTGTGAAATTCCTTTTTAAAGACACCTTTCGGTATTTTAGGCATTGGATCAGCAGGTTTCTCGATTGTGAGAGGGTTAGAGGTTTCACCAACAGACTTACCCCTCTTAGGAGCCTCTATCTCATAGTTTTTATTTCTCATCTAAAGTAAGGCACTATATCGTACCATGTTAATATAATTCTGAGGGGGAGCATTAGCAGTGCCCCCAACTAGATTAGAAACAGAACTTGAATTCTGTCTTTGGGGAAATGGATCCTTAAGGACAGCTGATTGTTGGTTTTTAAGCAACTTATAAGCTTGATCGATAAGAGGGAATTGATGAGTCAATTGATTTCCCTAGTACAACTTATAGGGAAACTTCACCTTCTTCTTATCCTTCTTACCCTCATCAGAATTATTTGTGGTTTTTTGCTTTTTTTATTTCCCTCACCCTTCTTCCCTTTCTTCTTTTTCCCATCAGGATGTTGATTTCCCTTCTGAGAAGATTGTACAAAAACATTTGCATTTTGAGCTAAGGGGGAAACCTTTGCTTCCTTCATTGTAGACTAATTCATTGACAACTCATGGAGTTGCTTGGCCAATGCCTATACAATGGGAGAATTTACTGAACCAACCAAACCATCGGCATGGGGTCCAGGCTTCGGTTTCTCAACACTATGGGTAGATTGTGGTGCCTCAGGTATGATTTCATATAATATCCCAGACTGAGCATATATCAAATCCATCTGCTGGGCCCTGAGGATGGTGTTGGGAGGAAAGCAGTAGGGAGGCATCCCCAATGCAACTTGGCGTGGAAAGAGGAAGTTGCATGGAAAGAAGAAGTCGCGCAAAAAGAATGGTGCGTTGTAAACCCGCCAACAAACCAGCTAAGAGACAACTGGCGGGAGGTTGCACATAGCTGGAAAACACTGGTGGACCATTAAATGCATAAGGATTCAAAAATTATTTGGCACTCATGATAGGACATCTCCCTGGGTGGAACGACTAGCTCATCAAGTGCAGGAAACTCTGTGACGGTGACCGGCCATCATATCAATACTCGATCACAACTGTCAATGTGGGACAACGACGGTAGGGTTAATCATAGTGAATCTAAGAGACATATATCGTGCGCTAGAGGAGGGTCTTGTCCTTATGATGCACCTGGATAATCCAATATGGCATGTGACCCAATGCTCCTCTTATAAAATAAGGGTACACCTAGAGCAAACATCACTTGGTTGTGTTGCTTGAGTACCAGTTATAAATCGGTTGGGGTGTGCCATGGTGAGCAGCCCTGCTGGATAAAGTAGTTTCTACAACCTTCAGTGTGTGGGTTATCTCCAAAGCTAGGAATAAGGAAGATGTTAACAGTCTGCAAGTTATTTCAACCCAGCTAGAAGTCTCTAGCGAAGTCATCCTTAGATTTTTATTTTTCAGTTGGTTAGCAGCCCTGACTACGGCACCCTGAAGGAATCTGATGGCGATCTGATTTTTTTCCCTAATTTGCTAATCCTGCAGGGCTAGCGAGAAGGCCCAACTTTCTGTAGTCCAGGAAAGGCCTGAATGTGTGGAAGGACCAGAGAAGGGCCACATGGCCAGATATGGCTTGTAGACCGTGATGCTGAGATGAAATTCATCAAAGTTTGGGAATCGTTCGTCTCTAATCATTCCCTTGAATTCAGGGATTTTCTGGTTTTCAATATGGACAATGCTTCATTCTTCAAAGTTCATATCTGTGACACATGCAATCATCAGTTGGGAACTTCTAGCAAAAATGGACAAAGATGGTCGTACAACCCCAGGATCCTGAGAATGATAATAAGAATTGGATTGTTGTGTCGGAATAGGATACTAACAACCCTGGTGAAATTCAGAAGTGGAACTCGCCATTAAGAGTCTTCAGATGATGCCGAGGAAGAAATTGTATGACTAAAGTAACTAAAGTTTTGTAATCTAAAAATTCTTCTAAGTATGGGATGAGGCCGCGATGCAGGAAACACCGCTAAAAAAAACATACGGAACAAAGTGCACAAGGCAAGAAGTAGGAGAAGGTGTGGAAGAAAAAAACATAGAAAAGAGAAGGCCATGCAGATTGCGCCTCCTCCTATGTCCATTGCTTCGTGGCTCGGGATGAGCCACATGTGAGTGTTGGGGGCCTGTTGGCCTGGGAAAGGAGCACAAGGAAGAAGTCACGCGCATGATAGAAATAAAGGAAGGTCGTGAAGGAAGAAAAGGACCAACACAGGCATAATGGAGAGGCACGCGATGAAGGAAAGGCGAGCGCATGAGCGTGCAGGTGATAATGACCAGAAAGTGACATGTGCAGATCATGGCCGCTTAAGGCGGTGTAAGCCTACAGCAACACATGTGTGAGGGAATATTTGTAATTCAGGCCGATAATGCCTCATGTCAAGTCATAATCACCACAGTTGTAGCCTTAGGGGTGGCTGATGGTGACAGTTAACAGACTACCTGTATGCATTCAGCCCTGTGTGGTCATGTAAAATAGTATAAATAGGAGGGATTTAATAGAGAGAGGGTTGGTTTTTCGATAGTAAGAAGGTTGGATTTTCAGTAGTTAGAGGGTTGGTCCTGAGTTAGATACCGGTTGATCAATGGTTGGTAATAGTTATTGTTTTGGATTTTCATTGGTGATCCATAGTGAAGGACACCATTTTGCTGTAATTTTGTAGAGATTAGAGGAAGAGAAGACTCAGGAAGATTCTGGTAGCGATAGGAGGCTGTTGAGCCACGGATCTGGCTACTGTGTGCGCAGACCACTAGCAGTAGAAGCAAGGTAGAATAACAAACCAGAGAGCATGAGAACCAAAAGTCTGAGTCATAAAGACAAATCACAATATCAATCTACATCCTACAGATTGCAAGGTGCTATATCCTTTTCTCATGCCAAATGAAGAGCACCTTGGTGGTTTTTCCCAGATGGGTTTCCATGTTATCTATTGTGTTTGAATAGATGATTAATGTTTTGAATGTTTATGCGAATGGTTGTTATTTGATTCCTATATGATGATGAAATATTGATTAAATGCCTGATGTTATACTGTAATCAGTAGATGCATGTTAGGGAAGCGTTGTTGAAATATATGTATATATAGGCCTGTGCGTTTATGTACTAAGTCATGACATAAGTCATAGATGGTATGTTAGTACAAGTTAGTTGTACCGCACAAGTTGCACCAACTGTGAGGTCAGGAACAAGGATAGGTTGTGCACGCTGACATATTGTTGTGCTCAGTCGCGCAAGACTGAATCCACAGTCCAGCCAACTCGTTGCCTTCGTTGAGCCCTGGCCACATGCCAAGGGACTATAATCCCTTGGAAATCATGGAAACATGGTTCCGGCGGTTACCCATCGAAGAGATATCTCGGGTGAGACTGCGCCTGCTTTACAGGCTTTGCCGACAGGGCTTGCTCTATCGATTCAGTATCTCAAGTGTTTGTTGGGTTGACAGGCTGCGTAGAACTTGGGTCACGTGGGTTAGGAAAAGTGGCCAACAGATGGCCTCTTCTTCAGTGGTCACCCCCGAAGTGGATACATACTTAGATATATATAAGGCAGTAAATATTTTAGGAACCTCTCTAACAAGAACTCGGGGGGTATGGCGGCTTTGATAAGCCTCTTTTGTCTTCTCCACTCTTGGATATGATCCAAGATATGTGTGGCTTTGTCTTACCAAAAGGTAGAAAATAGGTCTATATCGGAATCATACTGGACAGGAAGCTGGAAGTAATTAAGCAACACATTTTCTAAGTCCCAAAAATTGTCAAATGCAGCAGAGGGAAATTCAATATACCACTTTGCTGCAACACTAGTAAAAGTTCTTTGGAAAATCCTCAACCGAACGGTTTCATCGTTCAGTGAGTTGGAAGAGAAGCATACGTTAAAACTGGTGATATGGGCACCTGGATCTTCACCAGTTTTTCCCTCAAACTTGGGAATGTCCGAGGGTAACTTACTAGGAACAGGTGGCCACATGGAACTATGCCTCACCAGGTCATTCATCAACTTATACAAACCTAGCAAGTTTAAATTTTCCAGGAAAGGAATTTTAGGCCTAACCAGAACTTGAAAATCATGGGCCTATTATGTAGAAGGACCTGCCTCCTAGTTCCCAAATGAAAAGGTGGGGTTTCCCCCAGCCACCAGTTGTGAAGTACTTGGACTAATTTGAAATGGATTCCACCCATAATCCAGTGGATTACTTGTGTGTGATGCAATATAAGTGGTTTGAGCCACTCCATATGAAACTAGAGTCTAGAAGACAAGAGTAAGTATCCCTCCACTAAAAAGAGAAAAGGGAGATTTCATGAATGGGGTTGAAACCAGAGTCTAGAAAACTTGGGTAAAATCATTTCTATTTCTGAACTGCATGCCTACATATGTAGGTGTGGGACCTACATAAGGAGTGGATGGGGGAATGTTCCCCCCATTCCACTGGAATCCCTGAACAAACAAGGAGGATCCACTAGGACCACTCTAAGAAGTACACATGAAAGAGGGGGAAGCAAAAGGTGCACTGGGAATCCCAGTGACCACCCCACTAGAAGGATCTACTACATGGGAGGAATTCGATGGTTGGACCACTCGACTACTTGGTGAAAAAGGTACAGTAGATGCACTTCGTCTAGGAGTACCAACTAAGGGAGGTGGCACTCCTCCAACAAAAATGGCTGAAGTGGGGGTAAAAATACCATCTCCAGAGCTAGCCATTACTCTGCTCATAGGAACACCAACAACAGGTGAGCTAAATGGAAGAACTTGGACAATCACAGGATCGTTTAAGTCAGTTAGAGGTGGGTTAAAGTTCCTTGCAAACTCGTCATCCTACAAGTCTTCAATCTATACTACAGTTGTTTCTAACTGATTAGTCCTAAGTTTTGATTCACCTGGAACTTCGTTAACTCCTATAGGTTCAAATGAATCGTCAATATTTATTCACCGCCTTTGAGGGGGCGGTAGAGGCTCCATTATATCAGATGGAGGAAGTTTTAGCAACCTTCGTGACCTACGAAGAGGTTAGTCCTCCATAGCTAAAAATTTGACTCACACACACCTAAAGGAAAACTAAATATAAACAAACCAAACAGCACTCACTAAAAAATTTCTTAAATCCAAACAAGCACAACAGGTATAAGATATGGCTTCTAAAGGAAAGTATGGGATGGTTAAGGCCCAATTCCAACTAGTGAAGAACCGATAGATGGTTACTTGGCATCCCGTGTAAATGTTCTTAGGCACAAGTGGAGGAATCAACCAACCACCCTCCCACACCTTCTACTGAGGTTACCTTCCAAGCCCATCCAAGGTAAACTATAAATAGCCTTCCGGTATTACCTGTGTATGATCCCTACTGTCAAGAGACTAAAGGCTACCAAAACTATAGTGAGAGTCTGGCGAAATAGTCGCAAGACTGATCCTGATGCATGGGAAGGGTAGAAAATCCCAAAACCCTGTCAACATCGGTAGTGCACGGGACCCAAGATGTGGTATTGACAAGAACCCCAAATGCGTAAAAATCCTCATCTACACTCGAACAAGGAATCAGAGGGTTATCTCCTTAATCCATGTCCTCACACGGCCTTGTGCTTAACTCCTATGTGAGAGGAGATTTCTAGATGGTCTCATGTAGAGGAGGATTTAGCTAATGAATGGCCAACTACATCTGAAGTAAAATACTTATGGACAGTTAAAACTTCCTAGTCCACAAGCCTAGCCTAATCTAGTTGATGTATGAATGTAGAAAAAAGAAACTTACTAGTAATTTTTAATTAAATTATTATTTTTAATTGGTTGTTTTTAGTTAGAGGCAATGGTATGAAACTGTATGGTGTTATAGACTCAGCAAAAGAAAGCAAATATGATGTAATAACTAGAATTCCAAAGAAAAAATGCAACTACTATGCCAACTTTTCTTTTCTTTTCTTGTAAATGAAAGCTAATAAATTTAAACTAAGCATGAGAAACTACAAGACCTTTTAAAAAAAAATTGAATTTTTTCTTGAAAAATAGTGAAAATAACACTAGATGCAAGCTAATGCAAAACGTATAAAATATTTTTGTCTTTTCTTTTCAACAAACCTTCAAAAATTATAATGCAAGTGAATGAAAACTTGAGCAAGTTTGAACAATCTAAACATATACAAGAAAATGATGCAAGCAGATCCTATAATGACACACTCCACCCAAGCAGGACGAAATGGCACAAAATCAAACTTGGCAGAACTATCAAACTTAAAAGCTTACTAGATCCCCAAAAGGGATAAAGACAAACTCAGACTACAAACAATAGTGCAGAGCATAAAATGTTCCTAAGGACTGATCAATTACTTAGAACACAAGCCTTCAGACCAAAAATCCAAGTAAGAGGACCAACAACATTTACAAATGAAGAAATTCAAACACAAAGAACCCAAGAACTTGAAAGATCAAGCAAACTGTGAGATGTATAAACCTAATATTTACATAATCATGTCAGAAACAAGACCTACACAAGCCTCTGAGTGGCCACCAAAACAAGGACAAGCAAAAACCCTATGAACTCAAATAAATCTACAGGAAGATGCAACTATTATAAATACAACTTGTGTGTGACATGCGATTCTCCAAAATGCAACCCACATATACAAGGTGAAACACGCGACTGTCAACAAGACAACCCGCATGTACTACTAAAAAAATTTCAAAGAAAAACTACTAGTAGACAGGTCCTGAAAATGCCAAACTAAAAATCAAAAGAAAAAATCAAACAAATCAAACCCAAAATCAAAAAGATCAAAGATTGGTCAAGAAACCTAAAGGGAAGGAGCCACAACAGGCTGGAATCCCCAGCGAAGTTGCCAATTTTGTTGTTCTTGAAAACACACCCTTATAACCTAGGGTCTCTGGGGTTCCCAACTTATTAAGCTATATTTGCAGACAATCAGCTATGTAGAAATTGAAATAGGAATAGGAATAAAATGGAACAAACCTTGTTTATGACAGTTGATCCAAGCGTTTTCTTCTCCTCTTCCAGTTGCTTCCATAGCTTCTAGGGCTTTCTCCAATCACCTACAAAGAACAAGTTCTACCTGAAAATATCTTATATCATTAGAGAGAATTTGAGGTCAAAAATGGGCCTCCTAAGAGATGTACTACAAAAATATAAGATATATTAAAATATTATGAGTTAGGGGTTTTATGGGGTAGGTATATATGACAACTCATCTCCTACACTACTTTTGATGGACAATATAAATAACCATGGTTGAGTTACTTTTCTAAATTGACATTAAATAAAATTAATAAAATAATTCTACAATGATGTGACTAAGATTCATTGTAAATTCCCAAAAAATTATTGTCCTTTAGCATTTATTTGTATTGTACTTGTAAATAAAATTAAACAAAAATGAATTTAATTTATATGCATAACTAACATATTTTTTTCATATAAATATCATTCATGAATTTAATTTATATGCATAACTAACATATTTTTTTCATATAAATATCATTCATGAATTTAATTTATTTTAAAAGTACAAGATTTAATATATATATATATATATAAAATCTTGTACTTTTAAAATAAATTAAATTCATGAATGATATATATATATATATATATTAAATCATAATATCAAACTAATATATATATATATATATATTAGTTTGACATTATGATATTAAATACAATTGAGTGAATATATAATTTAAAATTAAAAAACATGAAAATGACAATATATTATTTTATAAAAAAATGTGAAAAGACATTTTTATGAATTATGAGTACTTTACTTGAAAATGATAATAATATTATTTTATGAGAAAGTGAATTGTGAGTACTTTACTTGAAAATAACAATAATATTATTTTATGAGAAAGTGTGAAATGACTTTTATTGTGAGTACTTCACTTTATGACTTAAAAGTACTTGTACCACTACCTTGGTTAACTGTGGGTTTTCATCCACCATAGAAAAAGTGACAAATAAGCATTCTTAACTCATGCAATGCCACCTCAACCATGGGGGATGATGTCATCTACTAGAATGTAATTGGTTGATTTTTATAGTACATTTTGGTCCTTTTGAGGCCCATTTTTGACCTCAAATTATCTCTAATGATACATCAATGGTTAATGAAATACATATTCATAATGAAATAATTAAAATAATTCATGATCCATCATATACAAGAATGCACAATGTTGGAAGAAAAAAATTTATTTATTAATAAACATGGATGGTGAGATTACAACCCAACTTCTAAAACAAGGAGTCCTCAGACCTCTGAAAAATGAGGACACTGAGTTATACTGCTCCAATATGTCTGAAGGCATACCACCAACATAAATTTTCTCTTCTAAGAATGATTGATTAGCCCCATCCCATGGCCTCTATTTATACATGAGGAGATAGAGAGCTTTCGATGGTTAAGATGGTTGATACAATTGAGTTAGTTATGATTAGGGACTCAACTAATCTTGACTAATCATTTTTTATATTTTTTAACTTCAAATGAAGGTACACACAAGTATTGATATAGGAGATTCGCATATGACACGCTCCTTGCTTTAAGGAAACCCGCATTTTCAATGTATACGCGATTTGCAATGCAGATACTCGCGTGTGACACGCTGGTTGCTGTGAAAATAGTCACATGTGCAACCCTAATGTCCAAACAAATATATATTTAGTTGGTTAGGAGATGATGTATCAACATTCATTCCCATCTATATTGTTTTGGCTACTTCAATCCAGTTTTTCTTTTTGTGTTTCGACATACTGGATGTCAGTACTCAGACGGAGAAGTGCCATTTTACATGATAATAATTAGGGATTAAGAGGGAGTTGACCACTCCATATAATCCACAACAGAATGGAGTTGCAGAAAGGAAGAACAAAAAAATTATAGAAGCAGCAAGGGAAATGCTTCATGATCGGGATCTTCCTAAGCATCTATGGGTAGAAGTTGCCAGGGAAGCTATGTATGTACAAAATCATACTCCGCATATAGTACTTGAGAACAAGACACCAGAAGAAGCCTTCTTTGGTAAGAAACCAAAAACCATCCATCTCAGAATATTTGGTTGCCCAGCGTGCATACACATTCCAAAAGAGAAGAGGGCAAAGTTAGATCCTTCGAGAAAGAAGGGTATATTTGTGGGATATAGTGAAAGCTCGAAGGCTTACAGAATATATTTCCCAGGATTCAAGAAGATCGACATCAGCACATATGTGACATTTGATGAAGACTCATCTTACAACAAATCCAAAAAACTACCTATTGAATACATTGAAGAACCAGAAGTACCCAGGATCCGAGATACAACAATGAATGAATCAACTCCAGAAGAATATTGAGAAATAGAATAACCTCAGGAACCTGTAGATCCACCCCGTGAGAATAATTCATATAAGAGGAAACCAGCATGAGTACAAGAGGATATCCTAAATGTAGAGAGATATGGTGCTCCAAAAGGAATACACAGAGAAACAAAGAGACCTAGGGCATACTCTAGTTATGTATCCATGATGTGTGATCTCATTGATAAAGAACCTTCCAACTATGAGGAGGCGGCTGAGAAGAAAGAATGGAAGGATGCGATGATCGAAGAATACAGGTCGATCATGAAGTATGATGTCTGGAATGTGGTCTCGAGACCAGTAGGGAATTCTATTGTGACTTCCAAGTGGATCTAAAAGATCAAGCATGATGCAGATGGTAGCATAGAGAAACACAAGGCAACATTTGTAGCATGTGGCTTCTCCCAGAAGGAAGGGATAGATTATGAGAATACTTTTCAACCTGTAGCCAGATACACTTCCATCAGAATAGTAATTTCTATGGCTCCAATGATGAAATGGAAGATACACTAGATGGATGTCAAGACAGCGTTCTTGAATGGTGTATTGGAAGAGGAAGTGTATGTGGAGTATCCCGTCATATTTGAGACACATGACAGGGAGACTCATGTGTGTAAATTGAAGAAGGCCTTGTACGATTTAAAACAAGCACCCAAGACATGGTACAATAGGATTGACCGCTTCCTGACTAGTTTGGGCTTTACCAAGAGTGAAGTGGAATATTCCAACCTTTACTCCAAGGTTGAGGAAGGTAACCCATTGATACTTCTACTGTATGTATATGACCTATTGTGACAGGTGAGGATGGGTTGATTACTGACACGAAGAGGAAGCTTTCTGCCAAGTTCGAGATGAAGGAATTGGGTATGATGCACTACTTTCTAGGCATGGAGGTGTGGCAGAGTTTGGATGGAATCTTCCTTGGACAAGGGAAGTATGCAATGGAGATCCTGACTCAAGTTTAGGATGATGTATTGCAAGACTATAACCACACGTATGTCATCAAACCTGAAGCTATTGAGTGATGCTTCATTAAAGACAGTTTATGCCATGATGTATCATCAGATGATTGGATCCTTGATGTACCTAACAAATACGAGACCAGATATTTTATTTACTATGAACACATTGATCCATTTCTTCATGGATCCGAGATATGTTCTGTCACGTCCCCTCCCCTCATCTCTACGATGGAGAGGATGCGACTGCATTGTTACTACTATTAAAATGATAAATCTAGCCCAAGGCACATAACATAAAATGCATTGAACATAAAATTATACATAGAAAGATGCATAATTCAATATACAGCGGAAGCAGATACATTTCAACACATTCATCATGTTCATAATAATTTACAAAACAAATATAGTTGCAGAAATCCAATACACAAGAAATACTTATCTTGAAAAGAACTTGTCCTGCAACTAGCTATGTCGCTGCAACGTTCCAACCAACCATAGGTCAGTGTGTTCATCAATATCTCACACCACTACCACCCTCGAACTAGGCATGATTTCCACAAGGAACTAGGGAACAACAAGCTTACACAACAAGACCATACACCCACAGTAAAGCCAGCACACAACTGGGTTTCACAGACTGTCCAGCCAAAACAATAAACAATTGGGTTTCACAGGCTACTAAGGAAACAAGCTAATAACATATTGGTTCCTTGGACTTACTCAATCAAGCTAACGATCATGTCCAAACACAGTCAAACCATCTAACATATGAGTTCCTTGGACTTACTCAGCCAATCCAACACAAGGAAATTGCATCCAAACATAGTCAAACCATCTATTAGATGGGTTCCTTGGATTTACTCATCCAAGCCAACACAAGGATGCACTTCATAGAAAAATACAAGTTCTAGGCCTGTAGAGAAATGTTTGGAAACCAAAAATGGAAATGGCAGATGGGGAAAACACCCTGGATGATCAATACAATTTCAGGAAACATCCTTGGGATTCACAAGTGCAAAATGACCTCCATTCAGACCCAAATCATGAATCTCAATTAAGAAAATGACTATGGACATTCTGGGAGCAAAAACAACTGCTATAAACCCCAAAATCATGGTTCTCTTCTTCCCATTCGCTCAACAACACCAAAAATGGATTTATGGGCATGAAAAAATGATGAAACAATAGAAAACCATGAAGGAGAAATCCCAACCATTGAGTATTAAAAAAACAACCTCCCAACCATGGAGGGAATGAAGGAAACTATCAAAAACATGAAGGGAAACGCACAGGAGCTCCGGCCGCATGAGAGAGCAAAACATATGGGTGAATAATGGCTTGGGCATCCATTTCCAAGTATTTACTTAGCCCATAAGTCAAAATTAATTTTCCCAAAAATGGGTGGCTTCCCCAATACGAATTTTACTGCCATACTCTTCCCATCCCAAGGCATTAACTTCCCCAACCAATTTCTAGAAGAAATAAATGATTGGGAACAAAATACAAAATGGGTATTTGTCATCTTTATGGGTTCTCCCTTTGACATTTGGATTTACCCTATTGGCTCAAGGGTTTGAATATCCCCCCCTATTACTTGTGAAACCATGCCCCCATCTCTTTAATGTTGCATTGACATAGCTAGTTGTGGGTATTTTTATTAATTGCATATTTACATGATGTCAAAAATGATATTGTGCCATCAGCTAGCACGATAATCTTCGACATCGATTTTAACTGCCGAAACATAAAAAACTAAATCCAGTATGGGGCCTTTGACTTGAGCTCCACACCATGATTTAATAACACTATTTGCATCATATATAATTTAATGTGATTGGGGTCAAAACCGGGGTATTACATGTTCACCTAATTGCTGCAAACTTATATTTTGATGTACCTGAAGGGTACAGTTGATTATGTGCCCAATTACAATGTGAATGGGAAGATTAACCTAGAGGGTTATGTGGATTTAGATTGGACAGACAGTTCCATTCATAGGAAGAGCACTTTAGGGTGATGCTTCAGTATGGGATCAGGTGTGATCTCTTGGTTTAGCAAGAAGCAGTCTTGTGTGGCACTGAGTACAGCAAAAGAAGAGTATGTTGCAACTTGTTTGTCTAATTGTGAGGTAGTATGGCTGAGGAAGATACTGTCTGATTTGTTTGATCTCCATTTGGTTGATACTTGTATATATTGCGACAACCAGATTTGTGTGAAGTTGTCTCAGAACCTAGTGTTCCATGACAAGTTGAAGCATATTGAGATCAAGTATCACTATATCAGGGATATGGTGTAGAGAGGAGCAGTGAAGCTCCAGAATGTTGCAATGGATGAGCAGATAGTCGATGTATTTACCAAGCCACTAACCAGAGTGAATTTTGAGTACTTCATAGAAAATCTTGGTGTACTTCAGATCGTGGTTCCTTCCAAGGGGAAGTGATGAGTCCAAAAGATGCATATACACATAAGCCTTTTCGACATGGTGGTAGGTTGGTCCTCCCATGGTCATTGATGTAAGTGTTGGAGCCTTTCTGAGATGGTGGTAGGTTGATCCTCCCATGGTCGTTGATGTAAGTGTTGGATCCTCTTGGACATAGTGGTAGGTTGGTCCTCCCATGGTCGTTGATCTAAGTGTTGGAGCCTTTACGACATGGTGGTAGGTTGGTCCTCCCATGGTCATTGTTGTAAGTGCTAGAGACTTTTCAACATGGTGGTAGTTTGTTCCTCCCATGGTCCCTAATTTAAGTGATGGAGTTTTTCTGACATGGTGGTAGGTTGGTCCTCCCATGGTCATTGATGTAAATGCTAAATATTTTCTCACATGGTGGTAGGTTGGTCCTCCTATGGTCGTTGATGTAAATGCTAAGTCTTTCTCGGATGGTGGCAGGTTTGTCCTCCCATGCCGGTGGATGTAAGTGTTGTGTTATGTGCATCTAGGATGTGCTCCATGTGGCGATGAGATGATATAAATATGATGAGGTAATAGTAGGGTACACAGGTGTTGCAAGGCATGTAATCAGTCCTGGGATGCTCCTTCAGGTTTTGCAGCGGCATATAGTCAATCCTGGGAGATCCTGCAGGGAAACAGGCATATAATAAGTCATGGGATGTACCTACTTGATAGCTTTCTCATAGAGATGATGAATACCTACATGGAGGATAGGCCTACATCCAGCATGAAAAAGGGTTGGCTCTATAAAACTTCCTATGATGAGTATATTTGAAAGATAGCACCATTTGCTCGAGATAGAAACAACAGTGACGATGATGATCCAGATTTGATGATGATCCAGTGGAGAAGACTTGTGTTGATGAACTCTGTCAAGAGAATACCTTCCTAGTTGAGAGGGAGTGTTGATGTATTTGTAACTTCAGAATGTATTCACTTGTACATTTCATATTGTATTTCATTATACCCCGACGGAGATGTTTCTTCCTCCGATCAGGAGAGTGTTGGAGAAACCCACCAACAAATCCTCATCGACAGGGGTTCTCACTCTGTCGATGCCCAACCAGCATGATCTCCCTGAGAACCATCCCAGACAGGTTTTACCCTTCCCGGCAACATCCACGAAGCGGACGAAGTCTCACCCGAGATGTTCAAGGGAGAGCTGTTGGAACCGAGTTTTCAGCAGTGAGGATGGAGGATATGGGGATCCGACGGGGAGAAAACATAACCATTGGATTCAGAGCTATGCATTCAACATTAATTCATTTCCATAACTACATATTGCATCATACATTTGTCATAGTATTGCTGGTACCGCATGTTAGATTTTTATCATTCAAGCTAGAATTATGATATTAGGATCTTTAACTGAGAGAATAACATGAAAAACAATAAACACAAGAGACAGGAGACACAAAGAATTTTCCTTGGGGAAACCATAAAGGCGTAAACCCTGCAAATTCCTCATAGATAGAATCAGAACCAAAAGTAAAACCCAAAAACATAAAGATGATCTCTCGACAGCAGTAGTCTCTCTCTTGTCCCAGCAACTTCTCTCTCACTCATGTGCCCCAATGAGTGAGTGTGTGTGTGATAAATAGAGAGGCTTACTCTCTATTTATATTCTTTCATTCACTTAATGTCCACTTTAACATGTCAGCCCCACTTAACAATTACTTACTAGAGCCGACGTCTCTAGGAGAGTCTAATAACCCTAGTGCCCCACAACTTGTGGGGACTTCGCCCCACCGGCCAACAAGGAGGATTATCCTTAACACAATGGTGGGGACTATTTCCCTGACTTACAATAACTCACCTAGGGTGGAATTCTCTAGGATATTCTAATAACCCTAGGGCCCCACAACTGTGGGGACTTTAACCCTTGAATAATAGGAAGGTTACCCACAATGACTTGACATGACTTGTTTACATTATTGAATCTCCCGATAGGCACATTGGGGCATGACATGACTTTAATACATTACAGACACTTCCCAGAATAAACATCAGGGTACAATACATAAGATATACAAGTGAATACATTCCGAAGTTACAAATACATCAACACTCCCTCTTAACTAGGAAGGTATTCTCTTAACACAATTTTTCATCACTGGTCTTCTTCTCTGTATTAACTGGATCATCTTGTCATTTTCATATTCAATTCATCTTCATTACCGGATCTGGATCATCTTGGGGACATCATCACTAGATCTGGATCATCACTCGATCTAGATCATCACTGCTGGATCATCACTCGATCTAGATCATCACTGCTGGATCATCATCACTGGATCTAGATCATCACTCGATCTGGATCATTACTACTGGATCATCATCATAGGTGTTATCTCTTGATTCTTCTTGTCACAGGAAGTTCTATAGAGCCGGCCCTTTTTCATGCTGGTTGTAGTCCTATCCTCCATGTAGGTCTTCATCGAAAGAGCCAGCCCTTTTTCATGCTGGATGCACATCTACAGAGCCAGTCCTTTTTCATATTGGATGTATCATCACAGAGCTAGTCCTTTTTCATACTAGATGTGGCATCTACACAGAGCTAGTCCTTTTTCATACTAGATGTGGGATCTACACAGAGCCAGTCCTTTTTCATACTGGATGTGTCTTCACAAAGCTAGTCCTTTTTCATACTAGATGTGGGATCTACATAGAGCCAGTCCTTTTTCATATTGGATGTGTCTTCACAGAGCTAGTCCTTTTTCATACTAGATGTGGCATCTATACAGAGCCAGTTCTTTTTCATACTAGATGTGTCTTCATAGAGCTAGTCCTTTTTCATACTAGATGTGGGATCTAAACAGAGCTAGTCCTTTTTCATACTAGATGTGTCTTCACAAAGCCAACCCTTTTTCATGTTGGATGTGGGATATACACATATCTAGTCCTTTTTCATACTAGATGTGTCTTCACAGAGCCAGCCCTTTTTCATGCTGGATATGTTGGGGCGCGCACCTTAACGGTCCTTAATTTTGGTAACTCCGCAGTTTTTGTGGAATCTTGTAAGCGGATTTGCGACTCAAAATAGTCTTATGGGTGTCGGGATTGAGTCAAAGCCCTCTTTTTTGTAATTATCCATAAATTTTGGGTGTAAGCCCATGATTTTGTAATAGTGCACTTGTATAAATAGGAACTCATGTAAAGATGTCAAGGGTATCTAATGACACGAGGATCATATGATGCAAAGAAGTTAGATCTATTTTTGGGTTTTAAGGCCAAGTCCCAGCTGTGTGCGTGGATGACCTCTGCAGCTGTGTGCGCAGAGGGTTTTTGTAAGGAAAGGAACTGCAGCTAAGTGCGCAGCTTAGAGTTTGTAAGAAAGGAACTGCAGCTAAGTGCGCAGTTAGGATTGAAGGAAGGATCTACAGCTGAGTGTGCAAATCAGAACTGTTGTTTTGTAAAGAGTTGAATAAAATCAGTTATGTGGACATAGCCCCTACCCTGGGGGTGAACCACGTTAAATCTTGTGTTGTGCTATTTTTGTGCTGTGATGTTTTTATGCTTTTTGATAAGTAGGTGAATGCTAAAGTAAGATAACTGTTAAACAGTAACTTCGTTGTGAATTACCAGTTAAGGGTTGAGCAAGTAACGTTATTTATCTAAACTATGAAGCTAACTAAGTGAATGCCAAAGCTCTATTTTGTATAAATATTTGTTGTTAAGGCTAAAGGTACAGTAATATCCCTCTTCTGCTTGCAGAAACCTGATTCTGCGGCACCCCATAGCTGTTTCGGGTGAGACTGCAACCTGTTCACAGGTTGTTGCTGGAAGGGCCAACACTGTGGGTCTTTTTGTTGGTGTAAAGTTAAAGTATAAACCCCGGGTCTGCCCTATAGCCCAAGAAATTGGTTTCGTTTCCGGTTGAACAGATCTGCTTCAAGAGGGATTTACGTCGTACCTGAAAGGCTATGTTTTGGAGGCCCTCAGTAAAAGAAATCAATGATTGGATTGAAGAGACTTACCTGAAGTTTGCTTAGCAAGAAAATAAGGATCCTCGTCGCAGCTCAGATGACTTTTTGCAAAGATCAGTTTCCTGATTGGACCCCTGCAAGAATTAACATACTGAAAAGAGTGAACAACGTGATATCATGAGCTATTGATTTCTGGACAACACGAACCCTTGAAGCATTTGTGACAGAGTTTGCCATCGACACAAGTACCTCTTTTAGCGAAGCTGAAAGACAGTTTTTCAAAGGACCAAGGGGTAAGTACCTAAATTCATTTAGTCTACAAATTAAAATGATCTTGGCTGAAAAAGGTATATTACTTATAGAATCAGATTGCTAGATTTATTTTTACTAACCTATGTTTGGAAGTGAAAGTAACTTCGACGAGCAAAGTGGTTTGCTGCGAAGTGGTAAAATATACAAGAGAAACCTAGAATCCTATACCCTAGGCTAGAATACAGAGTATACGCCATTAACACCAGAAGACCAGGAATCTGAAGAAACCCCTTTTGTTAGAAACCCTCCTAGAACTCCGCAGCGCAGATCTATTACCCCTGAGAACCCGTCGCAGTCGAAAAATAACCCTATCCCGAGTATTCCTGTCGTAGGTCAGTCTACCCCAGTAAGTTCTCCCCCCCTAGATCCACTATGTCCCATATGACTGATGATATCAAGCTCCCAGTGTTCAAAGGAACTGGATCAGAGGATCCAGAATAGTTTTGGTTCTTATGTGAAGCTGTTTGGATTGCCAAAAACATTATGGATCAAGATATAAGGAGAGCGCAGCTGGTCACTTCTTTTAGAGACCGAGCTTTGACCTGGTTCATGAAGTTTTCCAGCACTCAGAACCATGTCCTGGCTAATATTAAAGCAGCAATGATCAAAGAGTTCAAGAATCCTAAATCAGAGTCACAGTGTATAATGGAGTTAAAAGAAATTCAGCAGAGGCGAGGTGAATCAGTTTGGGACTTTGATCAGAGGTTCAAAGTTCTGCTAGATCAAGTTAGTTTCACTATTGGACCAACGCAGCATAAATAATGGTTCATAGCAGCAAGAGGCTTTGGAAATTGCTATGAAGCTTGAAACAGCGCCTGTCAAAGATAATTCTGGTATAGCCCAAATACAAGCACAGTTGGCAGAAATGGCTCTGGAGCTTCGCGACATGAAGAAGGGGAAATCTATTCGTGAAGAGGTTTGGTGTACACAATGTCAAACATATGGTCATGATAAGGAACAGTGTCCTGCATTAAGAAATTACCTGAATACTGGTGCACCAAACCCATTTAACCCTAGTGTTCTATATTGTGAGATCCGTAGAACAACTGGCCAACATCGACCTGAAGACTGCTATCTGCTACAGAAATATGTACAAGTACCTAAGAATCCATATTGCAAGTTCTGTAAGTCACTAGGACACAAAAAATATGAGTGTCAAAGCTTTGACCTTATGAGAGAGCGAACCTATGATGCTTATAGGGTACAAAATGATGAACAAGGAAATGATGGATATGGTTACCATGGTGGTCGTGGTCGTGGTGGTATGCCAGGAAGAGGTCGAGGCCAGGTTGTTTTCTATAACTGTAATCAGGTAGGACATATAGCTAGAGACTGTCGAAACCCAACTACGACATGTCGATATTGCAGAGCAGTCAATCATGTGATCGAGCAATGCCCACAGTTGATAGCCAAGATACAAGAAAGAAGTGCCCCTCCCACTCAGAATATTCAGATGATTACTGTAGAGCAAATGCCTGCCCTAGCCATTAAAATTGTTACAAGGAGTGGAGCTACGATGAAAGTGCAGACTAAGGAAAAATAGCCTGACGAGGCTTGGGTTCGTAAGACCCCAGAGAAAATTCCAACCTTCGATGTGGGAAGAGAAAAAGAAACATTTATGGAAGCCAAAAAAGACTTTGCTGATCCAAGCACATCCGTAGCACCTGCGCAACAACATCAACAACAGTTACAGTCTCAAGAAGCTTCAACGGATAAAGTAAGTACACTGTCATCATTTTTACAGAGTTGTATGAAGCTCTTAAGGAATCAGAATGCTTTAAATGAGTTACAGAAAGTTATTGCTTCTTGTGAACCTCAGCGAAGCTCTGGTATAGAAAAAATTGTTAATAGAGTTAGAAGAACTGGAAGAGAAATGAGATTGCATGCTTAGATAGGAGAGTATGACATGACTGACATCATTTTAGACCTGGGATCAGAAGTAAATGTCTTAACTAAGCAGACATAGGAACAAATGGGAAAACCTACCCTTGAATGGTCCCCTATACAGTTGAGGTTAGCCAATCAGCAGAAGATTGTGCCCCTAGGAAGATTCCCTCGTGTCCCAGTAGATATTGATGGAGTCAGTACCTTAGCAGATTTTGAAGTCATTGAGATAATTGATGATAGCAACCCCTATCCAGCCTTGCTAGGAATTGAATGGGAAATGGAGAATTCTGCAGTAATCAACCTTAAGAATAGGCAGATGAATTTTGAAGGGAAAGGCTTGAGAGTCATAGTACCCTTGGACCCTTCTTCTCAAGGAGAAAGGTACACAGAGCCAGTCAGAGATGAAGATCAGGATGTTTTGGATCATAGCTACAACATCACAGCTAAAGAAGAAGACTATGTTAACCCTACTCCTGAAGGTATAATGGACTGGAAGTGTGACAGTTCTTGCATGACTGATTCAGACGAAGGATTAGAGAATTGGCAGAGTAGACTTTATGAGCTACATGGACATCGATGTGCAAGAATTACCAAGTCTCTCAGATTTCTTGGTTCTCAGACAAGAGTCTTACCTATTTTTGATGGCTTGACAGACCCTGAAGATTTTATTTTGCAATTCTTAGAGCAGGTACCAGATTCACAGAAAATGGAGACTCTAGATTCAGTATTTAGAGCCACAGTTGCTAGATGGTGGAATGGTCATAAAAAGTACACTCATGGTTGGGAAGCTTGTCAAAAGTCCCTTCGCCTGAGATTCATGGATCAACCTCAGGAGGTGCGAAGCAGATTTAATGGTAAGACTAGCCCTCAAGAACATTTGGACCAATGTTATGAAGCATGGAAGCATGTACCTCGTGAAGAATGGGTACATAGGTTTATACACACTCTGGAACCTGTAGCAAAGAACTGGTATGCAGAGGTGGAGCTTCGCCATGGTACAATAAGTTGGGATAGTCTTGTTGATAGTTTTGTGCTGACATTTTCTATTAATGAGTTTTGTCCTGCTTTAAACACAGTGATTAGGTTGATCCATACTAAAGTGTTTGATGATAAAGAAATAATTGAGTACCAACCTGATTGGAAAGAACAAGAAGCTAATGCAGTAGAATGCTATAACCTCGGAATTGACGAGGATGATTACCCACGTAACATTAACATTCCTGAATCAGAAGGGCACTGAGAAGTACATGGACCAGCAATCGAAGCACCTGAAGTAATTCAGCCCTTGAAGACAAGGCAAGTAAACATCGGCTCAGAAGAACAGCCCAAGTACGCTACCATTGGAGATTATTGGGATGAAGAAATGGTGAGCGAAGTGACCCAACTTCTCCATGAATATCAGGATTTATTTCCAACGAAGTTCTCATAAATGAAAGGAATCAGTGAGGCTGTCGAAGAAATTTTGTCGTGGTATAAGGATGTGTCGAACACCCCTATTGTGCCAAAGTTGACATTGGTGGTTGTGCTGAAGAAGAAAGGTGTGTCTAAGCTTAAAATTCAAGCATTGAAAAAAACCAGATTCGACGGCGCCAGTACGTTAACTGCATTAACTACCTGTAATAATGAGATCCTGGGAAATCTAGCGCCGTTTGGACAAGATCTCTATCAGATTTGGTGTCTTCAATGCACATTTATGGAAAATTGGGTTGATGGATTCTATAAGAAGACACCCAGGACTGCGGAAATCGCATTACGCATTTTCTTGAGTTTTACAATTGAGCCCATGACAGCTGATTGCGAGCTTCAGGAATTAGTGAGAGAATTTGAATAGGGGGGTCTGCAGAGCCTTTTCATCCACCCACCTGCGTCTGCACCCCATGAAGAAACTCCCCCAGCACCGACTCAGCCAATGTAGACACAATATACCAGGAAGAATTTTAAGCCAGAAGTACGCTCTAAGCGG
Organism: Pseudotsuga menziesii; assembly: GCA_001517045.1. Lineage (NCBI taxonomy): Eukaryota > Viridiplantae > Streptophyta > Pinopsida > Pinales > Pinaceae > Pseudotsuga > Pseudotsuga menziesii. Next base: position 184,623 of record LPNX010115401.1, read on the forward strand.
AACGAAGACAAACACAAGCAATCAAGGAAAACACCGGAGGATCCGAAAATGAATCCATCTGGTTAAGCAGAGATACCACCTGAAAGGGATGAGAACGTTGCCTCGCAGCGTCCACCATATCTTCTACCTATTTGACCAGGAGTTTAACTACATCGATGGACCAAGAAGTTCAAATTACGCACCCCTTCGCTGCCACCGGGTGTGCAGTTGGTCGAAACCATGACATGGAAAATAGACCAACTTAAGTATGCATACCACGATACGAATGATCTTGGGAAGTTTCCACAGTTCGCACCTGGAACATACTTACACTCCATCAAATATCCGAAGACTGGAGTGACGTTACTGGAATTGAAATAGTGGGTTGCTGGCTTGGAGAAAGCTGGCTTATTGATGATGCTAAATGTCCCCCACTTCGGTCGCAGCACACAGGTAACCGTGGTAGTCAAGCATTTATTGGCATTGGTGCATGATGGGAACCTATGGATAGGAGACAAGAGAATTCCTATCAATGGCGAACTCATTCATAAGATCACAGGCTTACCAAAGGAAGGGCCTAATCCGGGGATCGAATTTCCTTCAAAACACGAAGATACGAAGCTGACACAAAGCATGAAGGACCGCTTTGACCTGACGAAAGGGAATCGAGGGTATCAAAACTCGACAATTCAGCACCAAAACATTCGCTTCGCAGCTGAGCTCTTAGCCTGTAAATTGATCAGAAAGTGCAGACCACATGAAGTGTCTGCCCCTATTGTCAGTATTGCTACGAACTGTGCCGAAAGTTACATTTACAAATGGGCAGAATACATCGCCAAGGAATTCCTTGAAGATGTCCATGATGCGCAGGAGAAAGGTAGACCCTTTCACTATTCATGGCTGATAGTGCTTATTGCACTGGTAGGGTGGAAAGAACCTACCGAGGCGCAGTTTGTTGAGGTGCCACTGAACATGCCTGGCGCAGCAAGGTACGCATCTCTGTGGGTGTCACAGGATAACGCCTTACAGCAGATGACGAATTATGTGTTCGCCTTTTACTCAATGAGTATCTCATATGAGATTCTAAAGACCCCGCAGCTCAGTAATGAGTTATTCTCTCAGTATGATGGAGTGGCCAACTTCAAGGCCGACATGCACAATGTCTTCATCCAGACCCGTGCAGATAAGAAACATGCATGCTGGAAGTTGCCATATGTGGTAACCAAGGAAGACATCCTCACAGTAGTTCAGCAATGGCTGGTTGAATGGTTGAAGGACGCAAGGACAAAATCCAACATTCCAATCCCCCCAGTCACCAATGTAGGCGCAAGCCCTAGTCAGACGCAACAGAATGACCCACTCGAATAAAGTGAAGAATAGAGTGAGTCACAGCAGAGTGAAGGCGACCAAGGTGGAGATGACAGAGACGAAGAAGAAGAAGAGGACTCAGTCAAAACGGTCTCAGACCCTAATCATCCAGATAAGCGCAAGTCGCCAGAAGCAGAGGAAGTGACCAAACCTCAATCCCAAAAGAAAATGAAGGCGTCAAAAGACAAGAATATCGACGAAGAGCCCTCCCTGACAACTGAGGAGATCGATCAAGATTTGACGAAGTCCACAGAAGTTCTCACCAAGAAATGGTCAGAGTTTGTAGCTACGCACCTTGATGCACTCACCGGTGTAGCTCGGGGAATTTCAGAGCTGAAGGAGTTAGCAGAAAAATCAGCAACTAGTGCTGTAGCAAATAGTACCCCAGTAAGTGCGCATCCAGACACAAGACAATGGCCAGTTAGAGAAAACAGAGGACAAGTGTCAAGTGCAGCCCTCATAATAACTGACACAGCATCTCGCTCAGAGATGAGCATGATAGTTGGAATAGATTACACCAAGATGTCCATGACGGATTTGCATCTCTGCCAATTAGCAATCATGAAGGAGATCCAAGCACGGGACCACTACTCACAGATACAATTGGAAAATACCATGAAGCAGAGTGAGAGCCTCACAGCGTAGTTGGAGGAAGTGGAGCAGAGGAAGAGCAACGTAGAACGTAAGCAAGTCACATTAGCACGAGTATTAGATGAGGCGTGTCGAAGTCTTCCCGACTTCGACATCCAGGCCGAGGAAGAGTCGGAGCAAAGAATCGCTAAGCTGAAAGATTACGCACAGCAGTCTCGCAATGAAATAGAGAAGCTCAAAGCAGAACATGAGGCTCAGATTGCGGAGCTTCAACTTCGCATCATCCCAGAGCGCCCGCTAGAAGTAAGGGAGCAGTGTCGAGGAGATATTCAGGCCTCAGCAGCAAATATCTCAGATCTCATGAGCAGCGCAACAAAACTGCTAGAGGAAAGCATTGACGCCTGGACAAAACTGTAGGAAAATCCAGAAGTAGAAAAGCTGCAGGAAACCATCAAGCAGCGACAGACAGAGCTGGATGCAGTGAAAGCAGAAATTAAGACTCTACTTCCTATGCGGAAGATGCTCAAGGTAAAGCAAAGTAATGAACTCCAGCAGGAAATTGAGTTGTGCAGAACAAAAGCAACACTATTGGAAAATTCTATGCAGCCCGTTGTCAACAAGGCCTTGGAGTTGAGTACTGCTGCGGACAGCCAGCTCAAAGTTCTGAAGGAGTATGATGCATTTGCACAGGAAAAGGCCAGCGAAGCATCATCAGCAGCATTGCAGGAGTTGGTGGAGAAGGAGCAAGCATCCGACAATATCATGCGTGGCCTCAACAAGCATTTCACTACCTTTGCCAACAAGATTCTCCCACCAGACAAGCAGCAGAGTGTCCCAGGACGGGACACTGGTGAGTCTTAGGGGCATGTTGGCGCGCACCTTAATGGTCATTAATTTTGGTAACTCTACGGTTTTTGTGGAAGCTTGTAAGTGGAGTTGCGACTCAAAATAGTCTTAGGGGTGTCAGGATTGAGTCAAAGCCCTCTTTTTTGTAATTATCCATAAATTTCGAGTGTAAGCCCATGATTTTGTAATAGTGCACTTGTATAAATAGGAACTCATGTAAATATGTCAAGGGTATCTAATGACACAAGGATCATATGATGCGAAGAAGTTAGATCTATTTTCAGGTTTTAAGGCCAAGTCCCAGCTGTGTGCGCAGAGGGTTTTTGTAAGGAAAGGAACTACAGCTAAGTGCGCAGCTTAGAGTTTGTAAGAAAGGAATTGCAGCTAAGTGCGCAGTTAGGCTTGAAGGAAGGATCTGCAGCTGAGTGTGCATATCAGAACTGTTGTTTTGTAAAGAGTTGAATAAAAGCATTTTTGTGGACGTAGCCCCTACCCTGGGGGTGAACCACGTTAAATCTTGTGTTGTGTTATTTTTGTGCTGTGATGTTTTTATGCTTTTTGATAAGTAGGTGAATGCTAAAGTAAGATAACTGTTAAATAGTAACTTCGCTGTGAATTCCCAGTTAAGGGTTAAGCAAGTAATGTTATTTATCTAAACTGCGAAGCTAACTAAGTGAATGTAGAAGCTCTTTTTTGTATAACTATTTGTTGTTAAGGCTAAAGGTACAGTAACATCCCTCTTCTGCTTGCAGAAACCTGATTCTACGGCACCCCATAGCTGTTTCGGGTGAGACTGCAACCTTTTCGCAAGTTGTTTCCAAAAGGGCCAACACTATGGGTCTTTTTGTTGATGCGAAGTTAAAGTATAAACCCTGGGTCTGCCCTATATCCCAACAAGATGTGGGATCATCACATATATATGACAATGGAAGGAACCAATCCTCTCACCATGTCACATCTCTTACATCTGACCATGGAAGGAACCAATCCTCTCACCATGTTAGAAGGGCATAGCACTTACATCTGACCATGGAAGGAACCAACCCTCTCACCATGTCAGAAAGGCACATCACGGACTCATCACTTCCCTTTGGAAGGAACCTCAATCTAGAGAACACCAAGCCTCTCCCTGAAGTACTCAAACTTCACTCTGGCCATTTCTAGCATAGAATCACATCAGGGCTGATTACGTCCAAGGATAACCTGTGAGCTTCGCTAGGACCTATTACATCCGAGGACAACCTACAGGACTGATTACATCTGAGCAACCTACGAGCTTTGCCAGGATTTATGCTCAGAAAACATGTCTCACCAGATATGCTAGAACTCCCTCTTTCAAGAGATCTTGATCTAGATCACAAACTAGAGCTTCACTGCTCCTCTCTGCATCATACCAAAATGAAATTCAGATCAATCAAATCAAATGGTAGTTTTCAAAAGAAACATACTACCTCCCAAATAGAAAGTGGCAACATCTTTTTCCTCAGTTGTACTCGGTGCCATGCAATATTTCTTCCTGCTTCACCAAGAGATCACACCTAATCTCATACTAAAGAAGCACCCCAAAGTGCTCTTTCTATCAATGGCACTGCCCAATCTGAATCCACATAACTTTCCAAGTTAATCTTTTTATTCGCATCATACTTGCAACCATCAAGCGAACATGTCTCAATGTGTTCACAACAAAGCAAGTATCTGGTCTCGTATCCGTTAGGTACATCAATGAACCAATCATATGACGATACATCATAGCATCAACCGTCTCTAATGAAGAAACACTCAATAGCTTCAGGTTCGATGCCATAGGTGTGGTCATGCAGTCCATCATCCTAAACCTCTTCAGGATCTCTACTGCATACTTCCCTTATCCACACATCCATGCCTAGAGCATAGTGCATCATCCCCAAGTCCTTCATCTCGAACTCACCAGCAAGTCTCCTTCTTGCAACTTTAATAAGTTCCTCTTTTCTGTCAGGAACAAGTCATTGACATATAATAGGAGCATCATTGGACTTCCTCCTTCAACCTTGAAGCAAAGGTTGGAATCCGCTTTACTCTCAATAAATCCTAGAGTCATCAGTAATCTATCCATCCCGTTGTACCATGTTGAACCTCAGGATCTTCTGCAGTCAGTCCCTCTAAAAAACCATACTCCCTCTGTCTTCAATACTCTATGCACTGAAACATTATGTACCGGAGTGACAAGTAGCTTCCTCTGCTACTAATATTCTATGTATCCATCTAGGATCATTGGATACCAAGATCATATATCTTGAACTTTTTCAAAATTTCTTCTCGCACCGATCTGTGAGCTTGTCATCCTCTATAGGCTTTCATCTTCAACCTTGTAGCAAAGGTTAATATCTTCATCAAGCTCATCATGTATGTGTTATCCCATGGCTGTCTTCTGAGCTCGTACAAGGCCTTCTTTCATTTGCAGACATTATTCTTCCTATCATGTGTATTTCTAGTGGCTACAAATGTCTCTTCGCAGTCTATGCCTCATGCTACGAATCTTGCCTTGTATACCATGATGTTTCCATCTACTGCATGATGGAACTAAGAACTTCCCTTTACGTATCGATACTGCATCCTAGACATCATTCTTCTTGAACTGGTCTTCCCTTTCTTCTTGGTTACTTCTTCATGGCTAGAAGGTTCTACATCCATGATGTCGCTACATTCGTCATATTATTCTTCATCTTGAACTGTCGTCACTTGTTCTTCGGAACAAGTCTCATCCTTCTTTGCTTGTAGGCGATTATGTATGCAATCTTTCCTACAAGTCAAATGCATTAGTTGTATGGTTAGAAACATTTCATAAGGCATATTCATAATGGCAAATTCTTGTGAATAAATATATGATCATGCAACTATTTTATCCAATACAACATTCATCCATATCTCATGAAACTTTTCTAGATGCCTTCCATCTCTACCAAGACAACATTGAGATGGTGCACTAATCCAATATGTCAGCAAAGAGGTTTCATTCTAGATAAGTAGCAATGGAGAGTTTTATAGCACCATGAGCTACTTACCCATCACATTCATATTAGTAGTATACTGTCATTAATGCAAACATTCTATCATGCATAATACATCAACTGAATATAAACAAATGCATAATCAAAACAATATCATGAAATGACAATTGAATACTTATCTTTATTTGTTTCATAGGTAAACTCCTTCTTGGGCATTCAGCTTCATCATCTTCTTCATTCATCATTTCTTATCCAAATGCTAAGATGGATAAGAGTTTATTCAATAGTTGAGTCCTTCGTATTCCTCATCACTTGAGGGATATTCTTTGGATGGTGAGAGCTTGATCTTCAGTTGCTCCCATCTTCTATTCTCTTACTATGAGTCGAGCTTCTTCTTCTTGTGTGTGTAGGCTTCCCAGAGTCTACTAAAAATAATCACTTCCTTCTGGCACACATTCCTCAAATGAATGAATGCCATGATCCTGGGAGGCCATTCAAGGTGGCTATCACAACTTCTGCATTCTCCACTTCTTCTTCTACCACTTCAAGTTGTTCTTTGATTTGAGAGACCCTTGTAAAGTATGACTGTATGGTCTCTGCATTCTGGATCTTCACATCCTTCAATTGTTTTCTCAAATTCATATTTTGATTTATGTTCTTCCCTTCAAATATCTTGGTCAAGGAATCAAACATCTCTTTCAGTGTCTTTAGGGAATACACTTGTGGTATAAGTTGATCCGTGACTGAATCAGCAATGATCTTCTTGGCCTTAACCAAGTTCTTCTTGTGTAAGGCTTTTAGCCTCATCTCCCTCTAGAACTGGAACCTCTCTACTTATGTAGGTGTCCAATTCATTTTCTTCAAAGAGATCATATACTTCCATGCTTGGAAGTTGTCAAATTCACCAAGCTTATCATCAAGATGATGTGATATATCACTTTTGAAATGAGAACCTCTAATGAAAATAGCAAAATATTAGATCTTACCGATTTGAGGTGTCCGTCCTGGTTCTGGAGATAGCTGATCTAGGGTTTGTCAGAGAAACCCTAATTTTCAAAACTTGGAATAGTTTAGATATTATTGGATAGAAATATAGACCTATTCAAGGCAAACTATCCAATGTACTCATTTTCTGAAAACAATGGAGGGAAGCTCCCGAACAGGAAGCCCTAGTTTACCAATTTCTTCTGCAGAAATTCCTACTACTATTTCTGCGGTATCTCTGAAATTACTACTCCTATATGTCTAAAAATTTGTACTTTAGTATCCTAGCCTTTCCCTGTTCCAACACCACATATTTCATCAGAATTGGTTTCACCAATTGGGACTTATGAGCGTTTTCCCAAGGTGACCTGTTTCAAGACTATTCAGCATATCAAAGTTGTACAGACTGACACATGTCATTGTTTCATCTTTAGGGTCTAAACCTTCTACCATAGAAATTACACTCTGTGCCATTTCTGGAAAATCTTTAGAAATTTCATTTGGACCTTTGTAGTCCGAGATATAGCAATTCTCCCCATGTGTCATGTTTAGGGATGAATCCTCAAAGAGGGTGGAACCCTAACTTGGAGGGATCATATTTTCTAGCATATAGGAAATCCAAGGCTGAAGTTTGGACACAATGTAAATCAATATTTTATATTCATCCTATGAAAGTTTCAGCTATTGATCCTTCTCCAAACCCGAGATATAGTGAATGTACCAAAACTTATCAGTTTTAGTATTTTAGGGTTTTTCCAGCTCGGCGTCAGACTAGGGTTTTACTTTCCCAAAGTTACACCCAACCAAAAATATTGACCTAGGTCTCTAAACTTTGATTTTTATGAGGAGAGAAATCCTATGCTGGGATCACTTAAAAATTCATCTTTTGTAAGAAGCCTAATTTCCCGCACCAAAAACTGAAAATGTCCGGAATCGAATTCTGCTTCGACAGAAAGATGTGCCCTTCAATGGAGAGTCAACCTAGCATACTTTTGCTGATGGATTGTGTAGAGAGACCCAAAAATTAATAAGCCATAGATTATACAACTACACAATGTCTTCTTCTCAGGTTAGCTCTGACCGTGTTAGATTTTTATTATTCAAGCTAGCATTATGATCTTAGGATCCTTAACTGAGAGAGTAACATGCATAGCAATAAACACAAGTGACAAGAGACAAAAAGAATTTTCCTTAGGGAAACCATAAAGGATAAAACCCCACAACTTGCTTAGAGATAGAATCAGCACCAAAAGTAAAACCTGAAAACATAAAGATGATCTCCCAACAGCAGTAGTCTCTCTCTTGTCTCAGCAACTTCTCTCTCACTCATGCGCCCCAGTGAGTGAGTGAGTGTGTGATAAATAGAGAGGCTCACTCTCTATTTATATTTTTTCATTCACTTAATGTCCACTTTAACATGTCGGCCCCACTTAACAATTACTTACTAGAGCCGACATCTCTAGGAGAGTATAATAACCCTAGTGCCCCACAACTTGTGGGAACTTTGCCCCTCTGACCAACAAGGAGAGTTATCCTTAACACAACGGTGGGGACTATTTCCTCGACTTACAATAACTCACCTAGGGTCAACTTCTCTAGGATAGTCTAATAACCCTAGGGCCCCACAACTGCGGGGAATTTAACCCTTGAACAATAGGAGGGTTACCCACAATGACTTGACATGACTTGTTTACATTATTGAATCTCCCAATAGGCACATCGGGGCATGACATGACTTTAATACATTACAGACACTTCCCGGAATAAACATCGAGGTACAATACATAAGATATATAGGTGAATACATTCCAAAGTTACAAATACATCAACACCGTAGCATCATTCATAAAACATCTCAACTCATAGCAAGACAGATCGCATCAACGTCATAATAGCAGAAAAGGAATAGATCACAGCAACATCATAACAAAATAGATCACAACATCATAACAGATTATATCGCAGTATGAATAACAGATAAGATTTGTGCAAAAACTGTCATATCATATTAATCTTACGCAAAGGATCCAAAACACCCAATTCTTCTCCACAACAAGAGGTTGAATACATCAGGAAAAACCCAGATAGATCGTAGATACGATAGGAAATTCTTCAAAAACCAAATCGCACTAGACCTCATGTGATAATCATCCTACATACAATGCCAATTTTCAGATATGCTCATGCTCCTATCATTTCAAATGTCTATTTAATTGCAAAACTAAATCTATAAATAGGCTTGCGTCTTTACATTGAGAGTCCACTTCTAACTAACTTACAACCGCTAATGACCTATTTTGACAAAGCTTGGTCAAATAATATATAAAATATTCAAAGAGGTTATTCTTCCACCCATCGCACTGATCTAGCCTTACACAGTACCGTGTGAGCTTGTACAGCTGCCGCGACACTGCGCAACTCACTTACCAAAACCCCTACCAACAGAGAGTCATTAATGTAATTAAGTCCTGTAAATTCATTGAGGTTAACCCTCCATTGTATGTCAGGAAATTAGACCCCTCAGTTGAGTTATATTAGGGTTATTAGACTCTCCTAGAGAATTTTACCATGTAGGGAAAATGTCAAGTGGAAATTAGGTATAAATAGAGAGTGAGATTATCTATTTGATACACACATTCACTCATCAATAGAGCATGAGAGAGAGAGAGGAATAGCTTGCACAAGTGAGAGAGAGAGAAGTTGTCGAAGATCATCTTTATTCTTTTGGGTTTTACTTTTGCTATTGGTGCTCATTCTATCTCTGAGGAAGTTGCAGGGTTTTATCCTTTATGGTTTCCCCAAGGAAAATTATTTGTGTCTCTTATCTCTTGTGATTATTGTTATGCATGTTATTCTCTCAGATAATATCCTATATCATATTGATTAAACGATAAAAATATAACATTATTATTCATGCAAGAAAGAAAATTAGCAACAACATTCACTTTTCATGGCTTATCAATAATTCAATCTTCAAGAATAAAAAGATCCACAAGCCTTCAAATCACAACAATTCGGAGAATAATTATCTAGTTTTACATTTGTAAGAAGTTAAATCCTAACTACTGTTATAAGGAAAGTTGTTCTACAATTAAAACACTTTGAAGCAATATTTTCATTCAATAAAATCACACATCACTCCGAGTCTCAGCAACAAAGGAAGATAAACATTAATAAAACCAGGTGACAAAACATAGGTGTAACAATAATCATTCTCGAATTCGATGACATGTTGTTGAAAAGAAAACCACACACTACACAATTGATTGTTCAACAATTATATTCCTAATTAACCAGTTGTTCCAGCAACTCAACAGGAAATGTAAATAAAAAATCAAAACACATTGTTGCAGCAACTAAGAAAGAGATGTAAATCATGAGCCACATAGATTAATAGGTTGACATGTCCTGCAATGTCCCCGTCCTACTACCCAAAAGAAGTGGAACTATGCGCCCATAGCTTTCCTTTCCCATGTGTATCGGTAAGTTAAGACACCCAAACCCTTGTGTATCGGTAGGTTGTTTTTTATTGTAATAATAAAGGAAAATAGGGGAAAAGGTCCATGGAAAAAGAAAGCAAAAATGGTCATTTTTAGCACCCAACATTATAGATATGTGATATTTATTATTTATATTGTTTACATTTCATTTTTTGTCAATGTTGCAGATTGTTGGGTGAATTTATGTTACCACCATCAAATAATTTACCATGCACATGTTGAGAGGTATTCTTGATTATGAAAGAAATTGGAATGGAGTATCAATCTATTGATGCATGTCCTAATGATCATATTATATATTATGGACAATATGAATCAGAAAACAAATTCCCACAATGTGAAATTAGTATATATAGAACTGATCAAGTAACAAAAAAGGTGCCTCACAATGTTATTCATTATATTCCCATTATTCCACGTTTCCAACGACTATTCAAGTGCCAAAGTATAGCACATTTTATGGATTACCTTGCAAAGAACAGACGTGAATATGGTGTTCTTCAAATGCTTGCAGATGGTTCTGCATTGAAGAACATCAAAGAAAAAATGGCCAATTTTACAAGATAAACCTCGTAATGTTAGAATTTCATTGGTAGCTAATGGTTTCAATCCATTTGGAGAGATTCATTCTACTTATTCAGTATGTTAGCACTGAATTTATTTTTGTCGGAATTGGTCCTATTGCCTTCAAAATTTTAAGTTCTCATGGGTGATTGAGTTGGTTTCCAAAGTTTTCTCATTAAGCTATTTCCAAGTTGGCAAAGAAGAGGAGTTAAAGGAATTTTAGAAATAATTTCTTCACAAATGGGGCAAAAAATCCTATTAATTTTTCAATGAAATCTACAAAATGGGTTTTATAAAGATTTTATTTTATTTATATTCAAAAATTAATAGTTTTGAATATTTTTCCAAAGTCAAAAAGCCGCCTTTATTCACCAAACCAAGTTTTAATGAAGGTTTACACGCTAAAAAAGGTTTATTACCTTTCTTAAGGTATAATCAAAACACTAGCACATAAAATAATCCGACGGCTGATGTATAAAGTGAAAAATCATCAACGGGTATTATGGTTTCCGGAGAGTGAACTTGCACGTTTGATAAAAAAAAGAAGCCTGGCGGAATTGAGTACGTGTCACTTGATCTGATGGCGGGGAAATAAAGGCAAATCACATTGACGATTGTGGATGGATCCGGAGCGGAAAGTTGCACGATGGTTAAATTGGAAAGGTGGTAGCGGAATGTCCACGTGGTAACTTTTGGTAAATTCCGCGGGCAAAAGCAGTTTGGAAAAAACTGCCGAAAGGAGGCTCCGGAATAGACCATTATTTAAAAATAAAGTTGACTTGGTTTTTAAAAATAATTTCATTTGTGTGCTGCGCGCTGAAGGGAAGAGACAGTCCTCCATATTTCCAAACTCAAACTTTTACTTGTTTTCAATCACAGGGAAAATGGCGGAGATAAAGAGTCAGCTGGAAATTGATTTCTATAGAACAAGAGAAGGGAAGCCACCATTCAACAATGTAGAAGGGAAGCCCAAAAAGAAAATCAGCCCAGAAGAGTTGCAGAAATATATACAGTGAGAGCATTCATGAAGTTAAACAATTCAAGATTCAAAAGCAACATAGCATATTTTTCTGAAAATGACTGTTTTAGTCATGTTATTCAACGACCTGTTTTCAGAAAATGAAGAAGAAATTTCAAAAATTGAAAGAGGTTTTTCATCATAACATCGGGATCTACAATAAACTCTCTCATTTTTTACCCAGGTGATACATATTGGGAGCAGCAAAGTCATATTCAGAGGGACAATGTTCAGATTTCGAAATGACTGTTCTAGTCATCCAATTAAAATAATTGTTTACATCAAATGAAGATGAATTTTGTGAAACTAGGAGAGGATTTTATTCCCAACATACCTATCCATTATAACCTCTTTAATTTTTTACACAGGTGCTACGGTTCAGCAGCAACAAAATCAGTTGTACAGGCCAGTTTTCATGTTTTCCAAAGGACTATTTCAGCCATCAAATTCAAAGAATTGTTTTGGACGAATGGAATTTAATTTGACAAAAATGAAAGCGGTTTTTATTCCTAACAGGCCTATAATAAAAAACCTCCTTCATTTTTTACACATTAATCACAGGTTGGGAGAATTTAAAATATCTTCACAAGTCATTTTTCCAGAAATCTACAATTTTATTATTTGAGTCATCAGCTTCAAAGGAATATTTCGAGGATATTGAAATGATTTTGGAGAAATTAAGACATGGGTTTTGTCATGAACATGTCCAATTATAAAAATCTCTCCCAAATTTCACATAGCTGTCACCATTGGAGATATGCAGGAGAAACTTTGTTGAAAATGTTTCTATTTTTAGAGTTCAGTAAGGTTTTGAATGCAAAGTTAGGTAAAGATTATTCTTATATAAATTAAAATGTAATTGATAGTTTTAGAGAGGATTTTCAAGAGCAGAGAGACTCTATATTGTAATGGATTCATGTTTTCAGTAAATGAATGAAATTTACAGAGGGGGAATGTGAAATCTTTTTCATATCAGAGATTCTTGTGCCATCTTTTTCTTCAGTAAGTGATTTCTTTATGTGACTGTTTATCTTGTTTCCCACTCCATTTTGTATTTGATTTCATGCTTGAGCATTATTTTTTATGGACTAGAATTCATCCTGCATGCTCTAGGTCCATTGTTCAAGCATTTTCAAAATATTTTCTTCTAAAGTCTTGCAGAATTCACCATAGTTAGGTGCTCTGTTTGATGGAATGTCTCCCTTTGTCTACTAATCAACCTGCTAATACCTCAAGACTGAGGAAATGGTTCCTACCTTGCCTTTGATCATAAACCTTCAAAACCTTACCTCCTGCAACCTATTTCAGATCTGATTGTTGACTCCATTGCCCAATGGTCTCCTCCATGACTGTCCTACCAAGTCTTTTAAAACAAACTTGTCCTATTTGTCCCATCAGAAATCTGACCTTCTGAGTGTCTTTGATTGAATATCTTGAGTATAAAAACTTTGTAAATAGTGAGAGATCCCTCTCTGACTGTATTAGTTTAGAAATACATTCTAAAGTGGTTTTTTCTGTTACCTTGGAATTTACCTTTCACAACCTGGGTACATTCTGAATGATAACACAGTATTGCCTATTTTCTTCATAAACAGTAACCTTCCTCCTTGGATGTCGATAAAGAGAGAGCACACAATGTTGGTAATGATTATTCCATGTATTTTTTTGAAAGTAATTATATTATTTCATTTATTTGTTTTAGTGTTGCATGAGAACATCTTTTATATATTACGACACAACGAAATAGCATTGTATGTTGAATCAATTAGGTAAGTACCATATTAAAGATATGAATGTATATATTGATCCTCTTATCAATGAGATATTGAAGTTATGGAATGGCATCACTATGTATGACATCTCTAGACCAATAGGGCAGAAACACTTTCAATTCCACGGAATACTTGCATGGACAATTCATGATGCCCTCGGGTTAACACATTTTTTTGGTATGTAAATTTATGTTGCACTTTAAAATTATATGTTTTTAAGGTAAATATCATGCATTTTTTATTTAAATCAAAAATATTTTGATGCTATAAAATTAATACATATATCTTTTAGGTATTCAAACAAAGGGAAAATTTGAATGTCTAGTCTATGGTCCTAGGAGAAAATCTTGTCGTTCAAGAAGTTTACGAAATGATGTGTTTGATGAATACAAGAAATTCCTCCCTCGGAACCATAGGTATCAAACTACCGAAAAAACAAAATTCAATGGTAAAGAAGAGAATGGAAAGAAACCACGAAGAATGACACCTCACCTATGGAAGTTGGAATATAATAGAAATCGTCGAGGTATGCAAATTGTATATGTAGCATTCAAATATGTAATATTGTGAATTTTATATTTTTACTGAATTTTCTCTACCATGGCTGTCATGAGTAATTGTTAATGTGTTTTTCGTTTATGTTTAATGAATGTCATTAATGCGTGAATGGGCTTCCACGAGGAATGAAGAGTTATCCCATACAATTCAGTAGGTTGACTTACAATGAGAACCTACAAATAGCTCATTTGTTTGATACAATGCATATCAGGAAGAATGTAACAAAAATGATATGGTGAATCTTAAACAAAATGACTGACAAAGATAAAATTGGAAAAAATTGTAGTGACATTGCAAAATCCAATCACGCATTGTAAAGTATAATTAATTACAATGTCAGAGATGGGAACAGAAATATTAGTCTTCCATGGTTATTGACAGAGCAACAAAGAGATGCTATAAAAGAGGTCATTCTAAAAATAAGGTTTCTGAGGGGGTTATCATCGAACATACAAAATAACTTAACGAAAAAAGGCGATTTTGGTGGTGTTAAAACTCATGAATGGCATACATTATTTAAGGTATTTATTTACGTATATAATTTCCATTTAGTACATCTTTTTATTATTTGTTGTTGTTAGAAAAACAAGACCACAGAGCAATAACAGATATACAGTTAAATCAATAAACAAGATGCAAAACACATTAAAACATTACAGAGAGACACAGATATAACGTGGTTCACCCAAATGATGGCCTACGTCCACAAAGAAATTTTCCAGTCCTTTTATTATAGTCCAGAAAGATGAAGGGATACACCCTGCAGCAAAACCGTTACACTTCCTATTCACACTATCATAGTCTCTCTTCTAGTACAATACAATACCACATCCAGTCGATTTACAATGCTCTCTTTTATAGGGGAAATACCATGGGAAAAATTCTAGGGTTAACCTAATACCATGGGTCCGCAATACTGTTGGCCAACACACATCCCAAAAAAAAAAAATCGGGGGCTCCGCCCCCGAACCCCAAGGCAGGGGGAACGAGTGTACAGTACTCCTAGGTTACAATCACAACTAAATAATATCTCTGGATCTGGAAGATTAGGCTCCACAACCAACAGTTGTCTCTTATTTGGAAATAAATAATGATTTGTTTTTTGTTACACTGTATTCTACCTCTATCTCTCCCATATAGCTTTGACGACAAAATAAAATATATATATATGATCTTGGTAAATACATGAGGTAAGTAACAATTTATATGCATGAAAATGTGTGTTCACTTTGTTGCATATCTTATTGACATGTTCTTTTTTATAGCTTTGAACTTTATTATATATGCCTCAATTTTGTTGATCATTGTTATTTTCTTGCATCATTTGTAGGTGGATTTCATCTAAAGAAATCCATAAAGAAGATATTAGGTATTGGAAGAGAGAAATTCCTTGTCTAATGTTTAAAATGTAGAAGTATTTACCTCCAACATTTTTCAATGCACAAGAACACTATCTCATACACCAATTTGAGGAGATTGAATTGTGTGGACATGTACACACAAGATCAATGTACATGGTAGAAAGACATTTGAAATGATTGAAGGCTTTTGTTAGAAAAAGAGCATGTCCTAAGGAAACTATGGTGCAGAGCTATATGGTATATCAATCCATGGTGTACATTAGTCAGTATCTTCCAAATTTAGAAAAAAAATATCAATCTTCCTCGCATTTGGCATGTCAACTCCATCAACAAATTTGAAGGGGACATCCTGTTGGGGAAAGGTAGAATGAGGAAAGTGAAAGGTAATTAGATGGTGTATATTTAATTTATTATACAATTAATTTTTCAATTTCATAACTGTATGTATGTATGTATGGAAGGATGGATGGATGGATGGATGGATGGATGTATCTTACTCATGTAATTTTTATTATTCCATCAGTATTTTAAGGTAAAATAAATTTCCTTTAATGATAGCTAATTTACAATTCTTAATTGTTATATTTTCATATAGTTGGTTGTGACTGAGATGCACTACATTTATACTTTTCAAACAATATTGATCGGATGGACGAATGATTAGAATGATGTACATAATTCTATGGTACTTTATCATAGAAAAGGGTAAGTAAATTGATTAAAACAATGCATCATCATTGAGAAGAATATATCGATGAACTTACACAAACGTGAATTGATTTAGCATGTGGTTTAAAAGATAGAAGGAAAGTATATTTACCATGCTCATTTTTTTTTCCAATTATATCAATGTATTTATTTTGTTAATTTCTTCTTATATATTTATTTACTGACATGGGCATGATGCAGTTGATAGACCACAGGGCTATGTTGTGCAATGGTCATAAATTTTACATCAAAAAGTTGGATGACAAGAAAAAAACATTCGATTTTGGAATAACTACAGTTTTTCAAGTCACTAATGTTTCCTCTAGAAGTGACAAGCATTCAGAAGTATCAAAAAATATGTACTATGGTTATTTGGAAGATATAATTGAGTGTGACTTTAATTCCTTTAAAATAGTTATGTTTGAGGTCAAATGGTACAGGCTACAAATGAATGAATGTGATCCCGAAAGAACTATTATTAAGCATGCCAATGGATTTACCATGGTTAATACAAGTGAAATTGAACCGGGTATAGAATTGTTGGCATTTTTCCCTTCGAATTGTTAGAATAATCAACCCATAGTTAGCTACCTTAGACATTAATTAATCCATTTTTGTCTTATTTTCCTAGTTTCCATATTCCACTCTATGCAAGTTGTCCTCCACATGTCCTAGATGGTCAAACTTGCTAAAACTGAGTCATGGAGCACTTGGGAAACCTCTTGGAATCAATTCTGCTTTATTCCTGAACCTCCCTAGCGCATATCTGCTTTTACTGAGTTTTAAGGCAATTGGCAAAGTATGACTAAGTGAAGTTGACTTGTTTTTTGCCCTCATCCTCCTCCTCTCTTTTCTCCTAATAAAAGCATGTATTATTTGTCCTTCCATCACCTATTAGCTTGCCTAATTGATTTTTCCAATTCGTGAGCTCCTAGGCAGATTTGGAAACTGCTTTATGTACCTATGCAGGATTTGACTAGATTTAGTAAGCCTGCTTTTGACTAATTCAAATGGCATCCAAATGCATTCAAATATCTCATGTAATTATTTATTTTGGTAGCCTATGAATTCACAAGGTTGGCTATTGTACACTTATTCAATACAGATTAGTGTTCTGCTCCATATTCAGTCTCCTTTATGTGTAATTTGCATGTGTAATTGGCAATTTTTGTGAGTGTAATTGTTCTAACACCTGGGGTCAATTTCCACATGGCATCAAAGCCTTTGTAGATCAATTTCTCTCCTTCCATATTGTTATTACAGGTTCGACATCATTGACTAGGAGCACTTTGCTGACTGAAGGGACAATTTTTGAGCTATGGATCAATCTCAGAATATCATCTTGACTCCATTTAATTTCTTTGAATGGAAAGCAGAGATGGAGATACTGTTGAGAGTGAAAGGCCTCAAAAAAGTGACTATGGCAACAGAAGCAGATCCCAATGCAGCTGTACAGAAAATTAAATGGCACAACAAGAGGGATGAGGCCTATGGTCTCCTGTGTCTGAGAATATCCAGAGACCTCCTTTTCCATCTTGATGGATTGACATCACCAAATGAAGTATGGGAGAAGCTTGTTAATATTTTTGGTAAAATGGATGAGATGAGAGGACATCGAATCGAGAATGAATTGATCTCCTTGAGTCCCAGCAGCTTCGAATCCCTGCAACTCTACTTTTCCAAGTTTAAATCCCTTGTTTTGCAACTAAAAGAGTGTGGAATCGAAAAGAAGGAGGAGCAACTAGTTTTGGCCATACTCTTGATCCTTGACCCTAACTATTCAGTGTTTGTTTCGACCTTCCATGCCACCAAGTTGACAGCTCGAGCCTGGAAGATGCCTAAACTTGTAGAGTTCATGGAATCTCTCACACAAGAAAAAGATAAACTGGTGATGATGGGCACCATCAAACCTTCCAAATACCAAGCTCTGGTTGCTGTAGATTTGAGGGTGGATTCAAAAGGCAAGAAGAAATCTAAGAATCCACCTGAGTAAAAGAGAGACAAGAACAAGTCTCCAGAGGAGCCCCAAGGTTCCAAGAAGAACCCCTAGAAGAAGAAGAACAAAGGAGAAATGATCAAGTACGCATACTGCAGTAAGGGCATTCATCCTGAAATTTTCTGCATGAAGAAGCAAATTGACATGCTGACCCAAATCCTGGAGAAGAATGGCATCTCCCTTCCTAATAGCTCAAAGAGGAGGGAAGGAGGATCAAATTTAGAAGACAGAGAGAGAGTTCATGCATTGGTTGCTGGCACATCAAGCTCACCTAGTTTCATCATTGATTCTAGAGCTTCAAGACATATGCTTTTGACCAAGGAGGCATTCACCTCACTTGAAATGTCGAAAGGTCCAACAATATTACTGGGAGATGACTCTCTCACTGAAATTTTGGGGAAAGGGAGGATTGATCTTGACCATGGTAAGTTCAGCAATGTATTGTATGTTCTAGGTCTTGCCTCTAACCTCTTTTCAGTGTATCAGATGACCCACACATCGTCTCCAAAGAAGGTCATATTCTCCCCTGATGAAGTTGAGATCACAAAGATATCAAGTGGTAAATTCATTGCAAAAGGAGTTGCAAATCACACTTCGAAGGTATCCATGTTCTCACATTTCCTACCCTACTCAAACCCCTCTGCTCTTTTGATTCATGCTAATGAGGCAAGCAAGATTTAGCATGAAATATTTGGAAATCTCAACTATAAGTATCTTTCTGACCTTAGTGAAAAAGAAATGGTCATAGGGTTACCAAAGATTAAGCTTTCCAAAGGAGTCTGTCAAGGTTGTATCTTAGGAAAACACCCAGAGCATAAATTTGAGAAAGCTAGTCATGAGAGAACCTCTACACCTCTTGAGTTGATCCATAGTGATGTTGCTGGCCCATTTCCTCATATGTCAATGAGTCAGGCCAAATATGCATTGACATTCATAGATTACTTTTCCAGGTACTACTGGGTTTACTTCCTGAAGCATAAGTCTGAAGTTTTTGGCCTCTTCAAAGTCTTTAAGGCTTTGGTTGAAAACCAGTCTGGGAGGAAACTCAAGGTCCTCAGATATGAAAATGGTGGTGAGTATTTCAAGTCTGAGTTCATTCAATATTGTGTAGATGCAGGTATTCAGATGCAGCATTCTATCCCTTACACACCACAGCAAAATGGTGTTGTTGAGAGGAAGAACAAATCACTGAAAGAGATGGCAACCTGCATGATGGAGGCTAAGACTTTGCCACCAAAGTTTTGGGATGAAGCTATAAACTATGCAGCCTATATCCAGAATAGGGTGCCTCATAAACATCTTGATGGTATGACTCCTTTCGAAGCATGGAGTGGGCACAAGCCAGATGTGACCCATTTCAGGATTTTTGGCTCAAGGGCTTGGGCTAGAATTCCAACAAAAAAGAGGAAGGCTTTGCAGCCCCAAAGCCGAGAGTGTCTATTTGTTGGGTATTCTAAAGATTCAAAAGGGTACAAGCTGATAAATTTGAGCACAAACATAGCCTTCATTGAAAGAAGCATCCAGTTCCAAGAAAAGCCTTTAGCAGCAGTTGAAGTTGGAGAGTCTTCTTCACCACCAGAACCACTGAATGTAAGTGAAGAGATAAATGAGTTTGTTGATTCTGATATGTCTGATAATGATGATTTAATTGCATATCCTAACAGTCCTACAAGACCAAAATTGGCAGCAAATACCATTCATGCAGCTAGGGAACTAGCTGGAAATCCTAGTGATTCTAGGAGGACTAGATCTCAGTTTGAGAGTGCCCTATGTATGAAAGACCCTTTGTTTACAGAGAAATGCTATATTATGGTTGAATCAAAGCCACATGCATATGAATATGCAGCACATGATCCAATATGGCAAACATCCATGAAATAAGAATTCAGCTCACTCCAGAAGAACAACACTTGGGAGCGGGTTGATCTTCCCCCAAGGAGGAAGCTAGTTCAATGTAAGTGGGTTTTCAAAACTAAGTTTGCTGCTGATGGTTCACCTTTGAAATATAAGGAAATATTGGTAGCCAAGGGATACTCACAGGTACATGGTATAGACTACAATGAGACCTTTGCACCAGTGGCAAAGATGGACTCCATCAGGCTAGCCTTAGCCATTGTAGCTTCGAAGCAGTGGGAGGTACATCACATGGATATGAAGTGTGATTTCCTGAATGGAGATATTACTGAATATATTTACATGTGGCAGCCTCAAGGATTTTTTACTAATCCATCTCTTGTGTGCAAGCTAAAGAAATCATTGTATGGGCTTAAGCAAGCCCCCAGGGTTTGGTATGCCAAGATTGATGGCTTTCTGCTATCATTGATTTTTGTTCGATGCAAATCTGATCCTAATTTTTATTTGAAGCTGAATCATGGTTCTTTGATGATTATTTTCTTGTATGTGGATGACCTTCTCATTACAGGAACCTCAAAGGATGAAATTGCCTCCTTGAAGGATGCAATGAACCATGCATTTTCTATGACTAATTTGGGGTTATTGAGCCAATTCTTGGGTCTCAAGATTGCTCAAACCAAACATGGAATAAAAGTAGATCAATCCAAGTATGCTTTGGATTTGTTGAACAAGTTCAACATGAAATATTGCAAGCCAAGCAAGACTCCCTTCCTTTCAGGAGTTAAGCTTGAAGAAGCAGGTTCTTCTCCTATGGTAAATAATACATTGTTACATAGGAAACTGATTGGGTGTTTGTTGTACCTTACACATACTAGACCTGATATTTATTATGCAGTAAGTGTGGCTTCAATATACATCGATCAGCCTCATGAGATCCATTGGAGAGCAGCCAAAAGGATCCTTAACTTTGTTCAGGGAACAAGGACTCATGGGATCTTCTACAAAGCTAAATCTGATCTTGATTTTATTGGGTTTACTGACAGTGATTGGGCAGGTGACAACACAGATTGAAAGTCAACATCAGGATATGTTTTCATGCTTACTGAAGGACCAATCAGCTAGTCAAGCAAGAAACAGAGTGCCATTGCACTCTCATCTACAGAAGCAGAGTACAGAGGAGTTGTAAATGCAACAACTCAATGTTTATGGTTATAGGGGTTACTTGGTGAGTGTGGCTTCAAATCAGAATACTCAAATACTATCTATTGTGATAATCAGAGTACCATTTGAATCTACAATTATCCAGTTCAGAGACAAAGAACCAAACACATTGAGATCCATATGCACTACATCAGATAACTTGTGCATGATGGCACCATTCACCTACTCTTATGTTCATCTTCAGAACAAGTAGCAGACATCTTCACGAAAGTTTTTTATGAGAAGACTTTCAGCAATCTCAAATCACTACTGGGGATTTCTGATCATGCTGTGAAGCATGATTGATGACAAGATTCTCAAATTTTGTTTTACTGTCCATGTTTAAGGGAGGATTTTTTCCACTGGGTTTTTGCCTCTTTCCTTGTTTAAATGGACATGCAGTATGTAAAGGGTGACTAAGCCTTGTTGCTAGGCCCTATAATTTTCTGATATTTTACTCATAATTCAGGCTTAAGGGGGGGTGTTAGAATAATCAACCCATAGTTAGCTACCTTAGACATTAATTAATCCATTTTTGTCTTATTTGCCTAGTTTCCATCTTCCACTCTATGCAAGTTGTCCTCCACATGTCCTAGATGGTCAAGCTTGCTAAAAATGAGTCATGGAGTGCTTGGGAAACCTCTTGGAATCAATTTTTCTTTATTCCTGAACCTCCCTAGAGCATATCTGCTTTTTCTGCTTTATTGCTTCTTTTACTAAGTTTTAAGGCAATTAGGAAAGTATGACTAGGTGAAGTTGACTTGTTTTTTTCCCTCATCACCCTCCTCTCTTTTCTCCTAATAAAAGCATGTATGATTTTTCCTTCCATCACCTATTAGCTTGCGTAATTTATTTTTCCAATTCGTGAGCTCCTAGGAAGATTTGGAAACTGCTTTATGCACCTATGGGGGATTTGACTAGATGTAGTAAGCCTACTTTTAACTAATTCAAATGGCATCCCAATGCATTCAAATATCTCATGTAATTATTTATTGTGGCAGCCTATGACTTCACAAGGTTTTCTATTGTACACTTATTCAATACAGATTAGTGTTCTGCTCCATATTCAGTCTCCTTTGTGTGTAATTTGCATGTGTAATTGGCAATTTTTGTGAGTGTAATTGTTCTAACACCTGGGTTCAATTTCCACACAACCCAGGTTCATACCTTCTTTATACAAAAACAAATCCCAATATATCGACTCAACAGAGCAAGGCTCATTTGGTAGAACCTACGACATAGATGTAGTCTCACCCGAGATATCTCTTATGGGTAACTTCCCAAACCAAGTTTCTGCAATTGAGCGGGGATTTATCCTCTCCTCCAATTCACTCGGTCGAAGCTTGTGGGTGTCTTAATTATATTTATTATGCACTTTTAGGATATTACTATATTTATCTATTGATAGAGATTGCAACAGTCAATATAATTCCTTATTATCTATTCCAACTAGCAACAGTGCAACAGATGCATACAAGAACTATTTATAATAAAATGCATAAACACGTATTCACAACATACATTCATGTGACACAAATACATTCATCAAATACACATTAACACAGTATTTAACTTGGAAACCCTTCCGAAAAAAACAACAAAGGTGATCTTCATCTGGCATGAGAAATACATGCAGCTTTTATCTACACACTCAGTTGTTGACTCTATTCTATATATTCTCCTACACTCTATACAAAATTCTCTATCCTCACATGCTCTCTAGTCTTAAATATCTGGAGTTTTCTCTCTTTCACTCTATGATCGATCTTCACATAGCATGGATTGACTAACTCCTCTCTACAACTCTAGTGTCAATCGGCACACAGCCTGGATCAACTCACTCTTCTCTACAAATCTAATGTTGATATGCACACAGCCTGGATCAAATCACTCTTCTCTTCGACTCTTCGAATAAACACAGACTAACTAGGAAGTAAAAAATGCAACTGACTGACCAAGAACCAATGAACTAGGAAGTGATTAACCTGCATAAATCTTGGGTTCTTCCTTTTATATACTCTTTACATGTCATTATTAGTCGAATTCATTATGTTAGCTGATAGGCTATCATTCTTTTTCTCATACATTCCTGTTAAAATTGTTAGTAGGCACTATCGACCCAAAATACAACGATGCTTTGTTCCCTAAATCACATGTGACTCTAGTCGACTTCTTACCCACAATATATTGAGATGTCCTTTTTAACAATTTCACATTGTGTAGCGCAGTTCCTTCTGTCGTAGATGATCTTGGCATATCTTTCCCTTCTATCGTGGACTTCTTCCTTCTAGGTTTCTTCTGCTGCAGCTTTCCTTCACCCGCTACTTCTTTTGTCTTATCTCTTCCTCTGTTGTAGCTTCCTTTGTCATGCGACCAATATCTTATCATTCTAACCATAATTATAAATATATTTTTCTTATATTCTCATAGGGACAACATGCCCCCAACACTCATTTTTGGCTCGTCCTGAGCCACGTTGTGCTACTCCAAAACTTCTACAGTTATGATGACTTTTCTTTGAAAATCTTGAAATATTTTCATTATCTCCTTTGTCTCTCATCGCATGTCCTCATCTGCCTTCTGTAATTTTTCCACAAGGTTGGAAATTATGTGTTCTAACGTTACAAGTCATGTAGCCTCTGCTTCTCATCGCACCTTCTGATGTACAAGTTGGACAATGCTTGTAATTATTTATGCTTCATCTTGCAACTTGGCAAATTTGTCAGTCCTCTATTGTTGTTGAGATTGGAGCACTGCAACTTATTGTTGAAGTTTCTTCATTTCATCATCCTTATCCATTTTATATTCTAAGGGAAACTTATTCATTTCATTCTCTAGTTGAGTTGGTTATGTCTCATTAGTCTGCATCTACTCTATGAGTTTCTCTAGTTCTACATCATCGATCAATTCTTCCCAAACCTGAGAAACTTGTTCGATGGCCTTGGCACACAGTGTCTCTGCCTCTTCTATCTTCTTCGCATCTTCTGGTGTTTTTATCCCTCTTTCCTCTGGAACCTTTGGGAGTGTGCTATTTTTTACATATGCTTCTAATTCTGCGACTATTTTACCAATGTATTCTGCAAAATATCCAAGTCGAATAATCTTAGCCTCTGTGAACATTTCCTCTATTATTCCTGCATCTAAAAAATTGGTGCAAGCAAGTGATACAACATTGTCTAGTTTGTTCCTATTTTATTCCCAATTCTTATCTTTTTGTTATACTTCGTTGATTGTTTTCTTCATTTTTCTAATAGTAATATTTGATACCTTTTTCAATTTGATCAGTGCACCTTTTCTTACCTTCATCTCCGCAACTACGTCATTCTGCATTGCATAGACTTCATATAGCGACATCTGTGAAACATATATTGTCGTGTGGCCCAAGTTCTTGGACATAGTATTCAACTCTATTGTTCCCAAGTAAAGTTCTTCTCCCACCACTTGAGTCTTTATTCGTGGAACTAGTATTCATCCATCACTTGGTCGCTCTTCTAATGTTCCAAGTAAGTCTTAGGACTTTATCGATGGGGGTATGTAATCAACTGTGATCCATACTTCTTTTATGTCCTTACAGAGAATCTGTAGCAAATCTGTAATACTTCACGCAATCTCTTCCTGGTTCTCTTCTTCTTTCTTTAGTATTTGTGTCACAAATTCTTCCATAACTTCTATCAAAAGGGTAAAATCATCACCATCAAGAACAACAGTGCCTATATTTTATCATCCTTTCTTTTCTTACACCTTATCTTAGGTTTATCTACTTCAATTTGTTTCCTCTTCTCTCCTACCACTAGGTCTGTTGGGGTGGTACTTCAACTATTCTATGGATTATTGAGATAATGTGTGTTTGGTGGTGGTAGATCCCCTCCCTGTTCACCATCATTTTGTGGGTTTTCTTATCACAGTGCTTCTTCGGCAACTAGTATGTCATCTATGATAGGAACCCTCCATTCTTCCTACCAATCTTGGGTAATGGCCTCAACTTCTTATTTTGACAACGGAAACTGGGTTTCCAACCATTATCATTGTAGATCCTCTTGCAAATGTAACAAGATATGATGAGGCCCAATTACAAATTTAATGATGTTTCGAAACCAGGGAACAGTTTTGTCCAGAATTCTTGCTTGTTTCTTTACTTGATATCGTATGGCCTCTCCATGCATAAATAATTGCGCATTTTTATCTCTATTTTGGTCCTTCATATCTTTCTCGTACCAAATATTATGGTATCGATCTCCTTGATAGTGTACCGGTATATCTACCACTTGGTAGTTTGTTGGTTCCAGCCATCCAATAAATGAAATCAAAATGAGTATCCAGGAGTAGTGGAACGTATTACCTTTTTCCTATGACTCTTCTACATCTACTAGCCTCATTCAACAAATAACGTGACTAGTTCATTTGAACTCCCTCCGCACAGAGTTCAGCCGCTGCAATTGTACCTACAATACATTGATTCAATTGCATCTTTTGCAATAATTTGGTATCTAACACCTTTGTGGAGAACCAAACAGTATGGCCATTAATGGATTTTATTAAAAAAACCTTGGGTATCCCTAAATAAGTCATACTTTTCCTCCATCTTGTTTGTCAGTATAGTATCCTGGTCTTTCTTGAAAAATGGTGTTGTGTCTATGTCGGCAAGTGGTAGACCTGCAATTGATTCTAATAGTTCGATGTCCACAGAAAATTTCTTGTTGAGCCATAGGAAACCACCATGAAATGATACTAGTGACTACTTGACACACACATTCACTTCTACGCTTCGGCTGAAATGCTGCATGTACAACAATGACAGTATCGTTGCCTGATCCAATCCTCTTTCCCATTCCATTGGAGCAAGTCGCTTTGGACTATCTGATGTATCCTGTATAATTACCATACAATTATTCATGTCCAAATATTGTTGTTTCCGTGTGTCATGATCAGTGAAGGTCAACTTTGAATATTTGGAAAAAAATTTAGCGACACGGGAACCCCTTCTAGCTAAGATGGGGTTTGCAGTGGGTACCTTTCATTATTCAGGACTTTAATCTTTGGTGCATTAGATCATCTTGTTGGGATGTATGATAGCATAGTTGCATGTCCCTATTCTTCGTCCTCGTCCTCTAATGGCGGTGGTGTTGTTGTTTTCTTCTTTCATCTCCCTGAATGTCTCCCTCTTGTTGTAAGAAACATACCCGGTGGGTATTTTCGTAACATGACTGAATGGATAAATGGAGATTCTTCGGTAGCCACAGACTAAATTGGGACATATCCAACAGTGTATTCCATAATGAGTGTGGGTGATGCAGTCTCAATGGCATATTTTGTAGTTGTGCTTGTACTGGAAATCAAAATAACAATGCTCTATGGAAAACTTGGTTCAGCTCTTGCAGTTGCAGACAGTAATTTATCTTCTTGAATGCAGTAGAATGAAATGAAACCCAGGCATGAAGCTTGATAGAATCTACCCATTCACTCAGTCCCTCCTTCACACACGTGGATAATCAGAAGAAAGGTAGCTTTCATATCCGTCACATGGGTAATTGTCCAAATGATTACAAGGAAATTGCCACTCGCCTCTCACGTCATTGGTAGTTATGGTGAAATAATGACCAAAGTTACCCAAAATATACACCACCAAAATATCTTTGGATTTTCAAATTAATGATGGTCAGCTGTCATTTTTGTGACTTGAATTCATCTTGCAACAATGTAACTATTTCTTGCGATTGATATCCTTCCTTCGAGAAATTCATTTTCCTACGATAGACGGGTTGTCTTCTCCTACATTTTTCAACTTGCGACAGACACAGATCCTGTGACAATTTTCCTCCATTTGCAACTTACTAGCAATTTGTGATGGTCTTTTATTTTGCAACAACAAATTTCCTATGATTAAAACATAACAAATTTCATAGGGTTTGTATTTTTCTTTTCTTTCTTTTCTCTTTTCTTTATTTTCTCTTTTTTCTTCATTCGACTGAGTCACGGCTAACCTTATAAGGATTTATCCAAATTTTGATTACCAATCCTTTGATAGGTGTTCCTTCCAAATTTTGCAATTGTGTTGCGCCTCTGACAGTGATATCTGTAATAATATATGAGCCAGTGTGTTTTTAGCTTACCCAGATGCTTGAAGAATTTTCTATCATACAAAAGAACAAGTCCTTCGACCTAAAATTGGTTGTTCTTAATGTGGTGATCATGCCAATACTTTCTCTTGTTTTTTCTTAATGTTTTGATGATAACCTACAACAAAATGATCTTCTTCCAACTGTATCAGTTGCGAAACTCTTTCCTCAATAGCTGCCAACATTTTTCATCTCCATGATTGCAACAATCCTTAGGTTGGGTACAATACATTCCAGGGAAATCACATCTTCTTGTCCATATACCAGATGAAATGGAGTTCTACATGTCAACTTCATACAGGTCGTGCGATATTCCCACAATACTATGGAAATTTTATGATCCCAATTGTCTCTTTAGACATTGCAAATATTTGTCAATACATTTTCCAAGATTTTGTTAAATGCTTCAACAACACCATTCTCTTTAGGGTATTATGGAATTAATGTCTTTCTATGTTGGATCTGGAATTCCTCTATTAGTTCCTCAATCAACTGATTGACAAACTGTGTGCCTTGGCTTCCTATGAAAAATTTTGGACAACCAAATCTAGTAAGAACATTTTCAAATAAAAACTTAGTAGCAGTCGCAACAATACAATATTTTACTACTGCTACTTCAGCCCATCTGGTTAAGTATTGGTCGAATTAATTATATATTTGGAACCAGTGTGCTTCCCTGTTGGACTAATAGGACCCACAAAATCAATGTCCTATTTATCAAATCCCTACTAATTTATTTGTGGTACCAATGGAATTTCATCTCATCGTGACGACTTTCCATTTCTTTGACAAATGTCATAGCTACGATAGTATTCTCGAGCATTTGCATGCATGGTAGGCCACCACAATCCTACTTGTAATATATTTATCACTGTGTTTTTTCCCGCAAAGTGTCCTCATGTGACACCAACATGCCCTTCATTTAGTATCATCAGTCTCTTGTGCTCCAAGACGTAGCGACGAAGAATATCATTAGGGCTCATTTTATATAAATGTCCAATGATCAACTGGAATTCTGCAGCTCACACAACTAAATGCTTATTTTGCATAGTAGTAAATTCAACTGGTGCATAACCCATACTCAAAAAGTGTATTATGTTTCTATATTGATCATTAAACATTTTTATCACAAATAGTTGTGCATGAGGGAGACTATCCTCGAGGTTACCAGGTTCATCTCCATTTTCAATCCTTGACAGGTGGTATGGGCCTTAATTTAGTTGACCGTGTTTAACCATGACTTCAAAGTCAAATTCCTGAAAAAGGAGAAGCCACCGACAAATATTACCCCCAAACAATGGCTTATTAACGAGGTATTTCAATGTTAAATGGTCTGTGTACATCTTAAAATGTCCATCAAGCGTAGTTTCTGAATTTTTGCAGAGCGTATACCATAGCTAACCCTTATCTTTCTAGCATGGTATAGTTCTTCTCTACTGTTGACAGTTTTTTGTTGGTAAAGGAAATGGGATGATCATCGACCCTTCACTAGGTTGTGCTAGTACCACACCGAGCGCGACAGATGACACATTGACATTTACATGAAATACTTTTTTTCCAATCAAGAAATACAAGCATTAGCGATGTGGCCATATTGTTCTTTAAAGTATCTAGACTCTCTTGGCAAATTTTTGTCCACTGGAACTTAACATTTTTCTTCAATAGCTCTTACATCGAAGCATTCACCTCCACATATGCTTTGATAAATTTTCTATAGTATCATGTATGTCTGAATGTATCTCTCAATTTATTTATTGTTGTAGGTGATGGTAGGTCAACGATAATCACAATTTTTGAAGGGTCAACTAAGTTTCCATCACAACACACTACATGGCCCAACAAAATTACAAATGGGGCACAAAACATACATTTATTTAAGTTCAATGAAATTTAATACTAGAGACAACATTCCAACATCATCCTAGGCCTCTCAATATGATCCTTAATGAGCCCAAATACTTTCCAATAATCGAAGTAGACCTCAAGAAATTTATGAATAAAATATTTAAAGGCGGCTACTACTATTCTAGAAAAAATAGCAGCAACATTCTTGAGTCCAAACGGAATTACCATGTATTAGAAACAACCCCACTCCATCTCAAAGGTTAACTTATGTCGGTCTTCCTTTGTGATTATAATTTGATGGTAACAAGAGAAACCATTAGTGAATGAATAAATATATAGACCCCCGACACTCTCCAATACCTCATCTGTAAATGGAGTCACAAATGGGTCATGTAAACAAGTGTCGTTCAATTTTCTTAGGTCGACGCAAATTCTTACTTCACCCGTAGCCTTTTTTTCTTGTACTACTATCAAGTTGATCCATTATAATACTTCTACAGGTTCTAAGATAAATGCATCCAGCATTCAGTCCATATGTTCCTTGATTTTTTCTTTATACAATGGATTCAGTTAGTATGATCATTTCTTGACTGAATTTACATCAAGATTCAAAGGTATCTTCATTTATCCAAGGTCTCTGATAATCCCTTCCATATCTGAGAATTTCGTAGGGAACATATCTTGAAACTATGCAATAGATCTAAGATTTTATCGGCAGTCTCATCATCCTATTAATCTCCAATATTGGTAAATTTTGGATCCTTCGACGTCCCAATATTTATTTTCTTTATTTTTAGTGGATTCATAAATTGGTTTCTAGAAATACCAAATCCTTGCACTACGCGCGTACCTTCAGACTCGGGTATGTTTATGGTGAGTGGGTCATCATCGTCAAGTTCTCCCATCACATTGTAGCATTCCATCTAGTATTGAATTGTTGTGTTGCACTGATTGAAGTTTTTCATTGTGACAGGGATATATTCAAATATCCTTATATTAATTACTTGCAATACAGTGTCAATCGATGGATGATCATCAAAAAATTCAAATTTTTGTATGAAACTAGTAGCTAATTCATCCCATCCAATGGTTCCTCATCTCAGTTCAACTAATGTATACTAGCTCCTTGCTATCGTGTCTAACGTGTGTATGAATTGATGAACCCATTCTTGTCGTAGACATGCCTCCCATGTAGCATGACAATACTCAATATGGTCGACAGGATTAGTCAATCATGTATACTTTTGACCAGTATAATTGATATATTCTCTGAACCTTATTTCTAGCGATATTTGACATTGTGGCCACTCCAAGATATATTGTTTATGTGAAACCCACCATCTAGTAAGTGTAGATTTCAGCATGAAGTCCAGGGAGAAAAAAACATTGATGCTCTATGACTTTTTCCTCAAGCTCTGTAAGAAAATATGCAAGGTTAGTTAATCTTTCATATGTAGGTATCTCACTTGCCTCAGTTCCTACCCGTCGCGTAAACCTTGTAATTTTTGTGCACTTCTTCAAGGATACTTCATGCATCTGATACTACCATTTTTCCAATGCTTCACCGAAATCTGATATACCAGAGCTAATGCTTCACCAAATTAAAATTTCCATCAGCTGTTGGATTTACATAATCTTCCCTTTCAGATGTGATGTTATAAATATGGTCAATATATTCACCTTGTCCTTCATGATTTACTAGCTAAACGTATTTCTGACCTTCTAGCAGATGAATTGGCTCGACCACCTTACATCTTGATCTTCAAATGATAAGATTATTTTATTAGAATTGATGATGGTCTATCTATCAATCATTAAGTCGATCCCAAAAAGTGCAGGATATGATTTTGTGTCATCGACAATGTTTATTACTTCAAAATAAGCATTTGTTCTCAATCCTTCAACCTCGACAGGCACTTGAGTCAGTCGACCAATAGGTAGGACTTTCGACTGATTTTATAATCTTAGTTGAATGGGAGACCAATACAGTCATGGTTTTCCCATTTTTTCCCATGTTTGTCTCATTAGAGTGTTGATGTCAGATCCCAAATCAAGGATAATCTAATCAATAACATAATCTCCTATATGGGAAGTCATTCTTAACTCGTGATCGGTCTTGAATATTTTTCCCACATGGTTTATTATTTTGTCTAGTCACACTTCTTCTTAATGTTCTTCTATTAAAGTTGTTAATTATGTGATGACATATTTATCATGTATTAGCGATAACCAACTTTTAAAAAATCTTTGAGTTTACTAACTTTTCCCATCAGTTGGTTTCAAAATAATTGATCGAATATTTTAGGCATCTCCCTTATCGATCTTCTTGGCAGTGCAAGAGAAGATATCGACATTTGATTCTTGTTGATGAATTCTACTCATGCATCCAAGAATACTTCATTTTCTCTTTGGACATCGAATGGTACTTTATTTTTTGTTGCAATTCGCACCTGTGGTTGGTCAAGGTATGCATTTTGGTATGCTCCAGTCGCGGCACCTCCTCTTGTCATGACAGAAATATTTGCTTCTCTCACCTCGATAGAAATAATTTGGATATTCTAGTTGGGATTTGGATTTGGATTTCCCAAATTTATAAACTACCACTTTGCAATAAATTACGGGCATTGTTCGATAGTATGATCAAAGGATTTACAATACGAACATGTCTTTGTAGGGCTCGCATGGTCCCTAGCAAAATTTCCTGGTTGTCCACAATTATAACATATGATTTGGCCTATTTTGCAACCAAATCCTTCTCCTTATGGTTGTCCTCGACCTCAAAAATTTCCAACCCCATTAATTGAGGGTATTGTTGTTGTGGATACTAATTTTGTTCATATTAGGGTTGAGGATACGAATTTTATTGATATTGGGTCGATGGATACTAAGCCTTTGCTCGCTCATCTTGCATCTTCTCTTCATTCTTCATCAAATAGGTATCCATTGTTTTCTCCTACAGCAGCTGGAAATATCTTCGATCCTTCTCATCATGGCCTACGAATTTACAAAATTTACACTACAAACTAGTCAGTGTACTTACAATATTCTACAAGTACAAACTCTCTTCCAACCAATGGCCTCTAGTCTGGCATATTCTACACTAAGGCATCCCTTATGCATTTATCAGATTTGGAGCTCTTGTTGCGACATAGTTCATGAACGTCGGGAAATTGTCTGTGTGGTGTCCTTCATTTTTACATCTGGTACACCATATTTATTCTTGGGCTCCCATCCCTTTCTTAATGTCCTGGATTTGCAACGTAATGATATCTAGTTGCTACTGAATGTGCATCATTCTTGCACCAGTCTCTCCAATTGGCGATGATTCCAACTTCAGTGCTATCTCCAGAACTTCAGTCTGCGACACAATCTTCTGTTGCATCAATGGAATTTGGATGTGTGGAAACATCATTGTAATAAACCATTCCTTGTGTTGGACATCCGATATATGAAATATCACTAGCCATTAATGTCCTAAATATTTATTCGAAGTCCCACAAAGATGTAGGAATATATTAAACCCACTCACAACTTAGGATAAAATAATTAATCATTATTTGATTAATTATTCACCCACTAGCTTAATTAGTTGGCATCCACTTGCACCTTAAAGTCAATGCATGCCATCTATATCCTAGGAATGATTTATTTCTGATTCTGGGTTGATCCAGAATTAGTATACAGGACTTTACAGCAGATTCTGTTTTTTCTGCTTTTTCCTGCTTTTCTATGGATAAGATAAAAGCTAGTCAACTAGGAAACTGGGAGCTTTTGTTTCCAACCCATACTCCATTAGTTTTTCTCCATTTTCTAGGATTATCATGTTATTTCCATCTCCTTGACAACTCACTCATGCTTTTTCCAACTCGTGAGGTCCTTGATAGATTTAGCAAGTGTTTTATCCACCTATGGGGGTTTGCTATATTTTGATAAGTCAACCTTTTTGAGCTTCATGAGTTGTTTCCATACAATTCTACTTTCCTATGAGGGAAGTACTATTTATGTACACTATTATTCATAATTATTCAATGGAAGGATACACACCAATATTCATCTCTTCATTCATGTGATTCAGTCTCTTTTCTTCTCTCTATTTTTCCTGTGTATGCTTGTGAGAATTCTTAGTAGCAAGATCTATTTCCTGTGCTTCTTATTAGCATCATTGCACATATAATTGATCTATTATTTCTACATGGTAACAGAGCTACAAGGTTGATCAAGTTCTACAGAGTTGAGGAGTGCTTCCAGTCTCCTATCCTTCTCTGAAGAAGAGCTTGTCTAGCTTACAAGATTTTCTCCTAGTTTGTTTTGCAGGTTGCAGAGATTTTATTCTTGAGCTCATCAATTCAGAAATATGGATTCTTCATCAGCTATAATTCTTAATTCCTTCAACTACCAAGAATGGAAATCCAAAATATCCATTCTATTGCGCAGTAGAGGATTATACAGAGTTACACTAGCTTTGGAGAATGAGCCCAATGCTGTGATTGAGAAAGCTAAGTGGCATAATAGGTTGGATGAAGCCTATGGATTGCTTTGCCTCTCTATTTATCCTGATATACTCTTTCATATAGATGATTTTACCACTCCAAACCAATTATGGACTCAATTGGAGTCTCTCTTTGGAGTTCAAGATGAGCTAAGAGCGCATCAATTGGAGATTGAGTTATTCTCACTGAGTCCAAGCAATTTTGAATCTTTTGAGGGTCTCTTCACCAATTTAAAGTCACTTGTTCTAATTCTCAA
This sequence comes from Pseudotsuga menziesii, assembly GCA_001517045.1. Lineage (NCBI taxonomy): Eukaryota > Viridiplantae > Streptophyta > Pinopsida > Pinales > Pinaceae > Pseudotsuga > Pseudotsuga menziesii. The sequence goes on from LPNX010115401.1 coordinate 218,616, forward strand.
GAAATGTGGGATTAATAAAGTAGATGATCAATTAATCCTTTCCATTCTTTCAAAATTGGGTCCTGATTACTCAGTTTTTGTGTCTACTTTTCATGCAACTAGGCTTGCTATTCCTAAGTGGAAAATGCCTTCTTTAAATTCTTTTCTTGATTCACTAACAAAGGAGCAAGATAAATTGATCCATATGGGTGTCCTTAATTCTCCAAAGGGCAAGGATCATGCTCTCTTGGTTCAAGGAAGCAAGAAATTCAAATCAAAAGAGAAGCAAATTGTGAAGAAGCCAAAGTCAGAAATTGAAGATGAAGATTCATATGAAGATTTAATGAAGAAAGTTAAGAAGAAAGGGAGCACATCCAAGTGTTATTATTGAAGCAAGGGTTTTCATTAATAGAATAAGTGTTCCAAAAATAATATGGACATCATGTCTTAGCTTCTTGATAAGCACAAGATCGAAGTTCCAGATGAACTAGAGAAGCCTGCTGATTCCTCAGAACAATGTTATACTACGCAGTTCCAAGGTGATATAACTTATGCTTTGAGTGCCAGAGTTCTCTCCTTTTCTCATGTCTCTGATATATATTTATTCTCTGATATATCAGAATCAGAAATATCAGAACCTTTATTTGATGATCCTCCTCTCAGTCTACTAGATTCATCTCCCAAAAATTGTGATTTTTCACTAGATATTGACTTACCTTTGAGCAGCTCTTCCTCACAAGCTTGTATGTATGATTTAGAATATTTTTTGCAGGATGATATGCATGTAATGACACATATAATACCACCATACATACCATATACCATACCTCTAAATAATCCAAAGACTATACAAATCCCAAGATCACTAGTTGATTCCTCATTGGTCTCTTGTGCAGTGATATTTATCTTACATGGTTTGAAGTCTTTCCTAACTTTCAATGGCTGTTTATCCATGTCCTTAGTCATATATGGACTGATATTAAACATTTTTGGATATGTTCTAAATACTTATGATTCATATCTTATGCCCATCCATCATTCATATTTTTACACCTATCAGTTTTCCCCAGTTGCTCATAATTTTCCTAGTCTAGCCCTATATCCTCATGGAGACATTGAAGACTTTGTACTTGTTGTTCCATATGTTAATATTTCTGATATATCAGAGTTTTGTCAGCCTCATATCAGATCTATACAGGTGCTACATCAGATTGGAATATTGACATGTGATCCACATCACAATTTTGCAACTATTCAGGGAATTGGGTGTGAAATAAATTGTCTTAATTTTTGTACTCTTTGGGAAGGAGTATGCACAGATCTCTTTTCCATTTCAGATTATGTTTGCATATCAGAGTTTGACAGCAGCAAGAAGCATTCAGATAATGCTCCTACTTCATCATATGATGAGTTACAAGGAGTCTCTCCTCTTCCTTCTTCCAGGTTCTACACTCTAGCACATGATCATGGAGTTCATGATTTCTTCAACAAGTCTTCCATCCAGAAGCAGTTCACTCAACTGATTCAAGTGAAGATAAGGATATGTTGAAGACATACATATTTCAAATTTTTTGCCTTGTCCTATCTTGAGGGAGGATTTTCCCCATGTGGTTTTGCCTCTTTCCTCACTTTTCTGGACATAATAATTGTAAAAGGGTGACCATAGCCTTGTTGCTGGGCCCTATATGCATCTATATGCATCTATGTTTTTTGTCATACCATCATAAATTCATACTTATAGGGGGGTGTAGGAATATATTAAACCCACTCACAACTTAGGATAAAATAATTAATCATTATTTGATTAATTATTCACCCACTAGCTTAATTAGTTGGCATCCACTTGCACCTTAAAGTCAATGCATGCCATATATATCCTAGGAATGATTTATTTATGATTCTGGGTTGATCTAGAATTAGTATACAGGACTTTATAGCAGATTCTGTTTTTCTACTTTTTCTGTTTTTTCTGCTTTTTCTGCTTTTTCCTGCTTTTCTATGGATAAGATAAAAGCTAGTCAACTAGGAAACTGGGAGCTTTTGTTTCCAACCCATCCTCCATTAGTTTTTCTCCATTTTCTAGGATTATCATGTTGTTTCCATCTCCTTGACAACTCACTCATGCTTTTTCCAACTCATGAGTTCCTTGATAGATTTAGCAAGTGCTTTATCCACCTATGGGGGTTTGCTATATTTTGGTAAGTCATCCTTTTTGAGATTTATGAGTTGTTTCCATACAATTCAACTTTCCTATGAGGGAAGTACTATTTATGTACACTATTATTCATAATTATTCAATGGAAGGATACACACCAATATTCATCTCTTCATTCATGTGATTCAGTCTCTTTTCTTCTCTCTATTTTTCCTGTGTATGCTTGTGAGAATTCTTAGTAGCAAGATATATTTCCTGTGCTTATTCTTAGCATCATTGCACATAGCATTGATCTATTATTTCTACAAGAGACTCTATAGGAAATTTCTTAATCTCTTTAATCTTTGCAATACACTAAGATTCATATTTAGAATTTCTAAAGTCATCTATTAATATCACTTGAATTTGGTTGAGCGTTTTCTATGCGACCCCTATCAGAACCAAATAAAAATTCATATACAAATTGAGTGCACGAACCCTTTGAGTCATGATCATCTACACCTTCTTTATTGCATCATGTTGGAATTGTCACATGGTCCATATGGCTTTGCATAGAAACCAATGTTTCTCTGGGTCTTCTAACCCATTTCCATTGAATATCGGCAATGTAATATTGTTTCCAGCCATGGACAAAAAATTTAGCTATCATGACTCCCTTGTCCACCATTTCCACTATTATTGTTAGTTGTATTTACAAATACACTAGGAGACGAGTTTTTGGATATTACCTCCAGATATGTGCGTGGGGTCATCGATGTACCGTACTCGTACTCTGGATCTAGAGCTTCAGCTTCTTCTTCTTCTTCTCTTTCTGATATAGGATTATATTCCTCTTCTTCATTGCACGAACCTTCATCAAAGTGTGACGTCAAGTCGTAGTATTCTCCTCTGGTCATACTGCAGTTTCCTCTTCTTATCACAATTTTTCTTCTTTTTCTCGACCGAAATCTCCTTTTGCTTCTTAGACGTACACCTTCTAGTGTAGCTCCACTATCATCATGGAACATATCAACTTTATTTGCTCCATTTTTCATGCACCTATTCTACAACACAACCAAGGTCTTTATATACAGTTCCTTATTTGTAGGACTCTATTCTCAGGATTCATTTTTCGCATACAAGCATATTTATACACGTTCTTAAATATTTCAAGTATCTTCCTCATGGTCCTTGGAAAAAAATTATTTATGCCTCATTATATGATGTTATTGTGTCAACAACAAACTTTGTAATATATCCTTCCAAAATATTGTCTACCCAAAAATAAACAGCCCTTGACACAAGGTTTCTAATGTTAGGATTTATAATCCTCCCTTGACCAAACTATCTATTATATTATTTTAGCCTAACTTAGGAGTTTTATTTAATTAATTGGGTCCACTAGTACCATTGGGTCCACTTGGCCTAATGGGGCCACATGTACTAGTTACTAGAGTGTGGGGAACACTACTAGAGGCTAACTACCACTTACTACACTTGCATGCATCAGTTTAGGCACCTCCTAGACCAATCCCTACATTTTAGGAGCCACTGGGAGTCCCTGCACCAATCTCCTTCAGTCAATTGGAGTTGGAACTAGTTAAGCTTAGTTATTTTCTAGTTACTTTTAGTTAGATCATAATCAGCTCAATTAGCACTAGTTAGACATGATTGCATGTGGAAAAGGTATTTTCCTCACCTACCACTTCAGTTAAGCTGAGTTAACTGGTTATTAATGATTGTGTGAATTGATTAGACATCTGGAGTTAACCATTTGGACTCTGATATCGATTGAGACATCCTTAGTTAGCTAGTTAGTTTAGATACAGTCACATCCAGTTGGTAGATTTGAATTCATCCCTAATGAATTTGAATTCTTCCTTTTGTAATGTAACACTGGATTAATTAATGAAAATGATACCATAATTATCTGAGCTATAATTATCCGTTTCATGTGTGGTTTGATTTTTTCAATGTGTATCTTCATTCCTCTTTTACTGCATCAATAATATTGGCCTCATTGCTCGATGATCTAAATGGCACAGCAATTTTAACATGGTATCAAAGCCATTTCATGAAAGCTTCATCTTTGTCTACTCTCCATTGAACACCAGAAGCAGTTGGGTTTCCACATAAGTCCCACAAAGGTTACCTTGATTCCTCTAAATTCATTCAGAGTGGCGGTGTGAGCATGATGGACCCTGAGAAATTGTTCATGTCGAGAGGGAAGGAATGATTCTAACATAGTTCGAATGTTTTAGTGTTTTGCAGTGAAATTCTACAGGTACTACGTAGCTTGTGTGAAGATTTGTGTTTTTTCAGTAGGAGAATTATGGATTCTCTACCTTCTACTCCTCAAATCCTAACACCCTTCAATTATCTTGATTGGAGGGTAGATATACAGGTTTCCTTGCGCAACAAGGGATACTTTAGGATAATACTTGGAAGGGAGGTTGAGCCCCATCAACTAGTTGAGAGAAATAATTTTCTGAACCGATTAGATGAATATTTTGGTTATCTATGCACTCATATATCGAGAGATCTCCTCATACAACATGAAGGTTTGAGGACTCCCAGAGAATCCTGGGAGAATATTGAATACTTGTTTGGAAAACAAGATGAGCTTCAGGGACACCTCTTGGAGAATGAGCTAGTAGCCTTACATCCCAGCAACTTCGAAACTATAGAGCGATTCTTTACTAAATTCAATTCTCTTGCACTTCAATGCAGACATTACAGAATAGAAAGTAAGGATGAGAAAAATGTGATATCCATTCTCAGCAAACTCAGTCCTAAGTATTTTGTATTTGTTTCAATCTTTCATTCCAAAAGGGATTCCTTTCCTGGTTGGAAAATTCCTTCACTTGATTCATTTTCTGAGTCCTTGATCAAGGAGAAAGAGAATTTGATCTGGATGGGAGTCATCAAGACCTCCAAATATCAATATCTCCTAGTGATAGACTCTACTAAAGCGCAATCTAAAGGGAAATCACGCAGAAGGAGCCTAAAGCAGCTGATTCGAAGCCTAAACAGAATCAGAAAACTTCTGAAGGAGCTTCAGGATCTAAGAAAAAGAATTTGGATAAGAAGATATGTCTCGATTGTGTGAAGGGTTTTCATCTTAAATACCATTGTATGAAGAAGCATATTTACCAACTATCAGCTCTCCTCAAGCAGAATAACATTGCTCTCCCACAAAGAGCAAAGAATCCTGATGAAGAACCATAGACAGAAGATGATGAAAGAGGAAATGCTTTGAAATATATACTTACTCATCCAATAGCATACATAATTGATTCTCGAGTATCCAATCACATTATTTCCTCCGAAGAATCCTTCTCTACCCTCACATTGTCAAAAGGGACTAATATTCACATGGGAGACGATTCCCAAATTCCAGCAGAAGGAAGGGGTTCAGTCAGAGCGAAGCATGGATATTTCAAGAATGACCTCTATGTGCCCTCCCTTGCAACTAACTTGTTGTATGTTTATCAGATGACTCATACAAGCTCTCCCAATAGAGTTACATTTGACTCAGATACAGCTGAGATTATAGAAAAATCCACTAGACAAGTCATACAGAAAGGTATTGCAAATCATTCTACTAAAGCTTATGAGTTCTCACATTTTTTACCTATCTCTCTTCCTACACCTTTATTGTCTCATGCTAACAACACCAGCAAGATTTGGCATGAGATATTTGGCCATCTCAATTTCAAATAGCTCCAGCAACTCCACAATAATAAAATTGTTGAAGGTTTTCCTTCCATCCAAACTTCTGATGGAGTATGTGTTGGTTTCTTGGTACGTAAGCATCCAGAGAAGAGGTATGAACTTGGGAAGGAACATAGATTGCCTATATACTTGATTTGGTACATATTGATGTAGCTAGACTTATGCCAACAAACTCCATTAATGGTTGCAGGTATTTCCTCACCTTTATTGATGATTGTTCTAGGTACTAGTGGATCTACTTTATGAAACAAAAATCAGAAGTTTTTGAGATTTGTAAATTTTTTAAGGCTATGGTTGAGAACAATTTTAGTAAGAAAATCAAGTCTATAAGATCCGATAAATTAGGAGAGTGAATCAAAGGAGACTTCCAGAATTTCTGTGAAATGCAGGGGATTCGAATGGAACACTCATTTCCATACACACCACAACGGAATGGTGTGGCTGAGAGGAAGAATAAATCACTGAAGGAGATGGAAAAATGCCTTCTCCATGCCAAACATCTCCCCCCTTCTCTTTGGACTGAAGATGTAAATTGTGCTTTGTATTTGAAAAATAGAGTGCCTCATAAATCGGTTGTTGGGGCCACTCCATTCGAATCATTGTATGGGCATAAGCCCAATGTCTCTCATCTGAGATTTTTTGGTTCCAAAGCTTGGGCCAGAATACCACTTGAGAAGAGGAAGGCCTTCCAATCCCAAATGAGCGAGTGCATTCTGTTGGGATATGCAGAGGATGCAAAGTCTTATAAATTGATGGAGGTTGCAACCAGGAGATGCTTCATTTAATGGAGTGTTGAGTTTGAATAAGATCAGTTGTATGACACACCACCATCAATGACACAAGAAGGCATAACTATTTCTGCTCCATTTTTTTATGATGGTGATTTGCTACAAGTTTCATATTCATATGAAGAAGATCAAATCCAACATGATCTTGTTATTGAGAGTGAATCTCATGAGATTCTAGATCCAAATCCAGTATCCATTCCAAACCAAAATCCTAATCCCAGATGGGCTCAAAAGCTCATAGATGCGGCTAGAAATGGTGTTGGAAATCCAGAAGACAGAAGAAGAACTAGGTCCCAATATCAGAATCAACATGTTGCACTGTCTCTCACATATCCGCTCCCTATAGAGTGATGCAACAAAATTCCAAGTCGATGCTACTTGATTATGGTCAATGATCAGCTACATGGCCCACAAAAGAAGAAACTTGATCATTCTCTACCTTCACCATCCAAAATAAACACACAAAGTCATCAGTTCAGAAGAACGTTGAGAGGTTCACATGCACTGCTTCAGCATGTTGTTTCACATATGGACCATCTTTCTACATAGAGTTGCAATTTTGCAGCAATGTTTTGTTCAAGTTATTTTTCTAAGGAGGAAGCTTCTTTCTTCTAAAAATATATTGGATTTTCCTATTTCCTGCTTATTATTAGGGGGCAGTTCCCATGAGCTTTTCCCCTATTTCCTTGGTTGTATTAAGCATCATTTTATCTTCTATATTGTATATGGGTGACTTATGGCCTTGTTTCCAAGATCCACAGTTGTCCAAGTTAGGATTTGGGAGAGGTGTTAGGATTTATAATCCTCCCTTGACCGAACTGTCTATTAGATTATTTTAGCCTAAATTAGGAGTTTTATTTAATTAATTGGTTCCACTAGTACCATTGGGTCCACTTGGCCTAATGGGGCCACATGTACCGATTACTAGAGTGTGGGGAACACTACTATAGGCTAACTTCCACTGACTACACTTGTATTCATCAATTTAGGCACCTCCTAGACCAATCCCTACATTTTAGGACCCCCTCGGAGTCCTAACACCAACCTCCTTCAATCAGTTGGAGTTGGAACTAGTTAAGCTTAGTTATTTTCTAGTTAATTTCAGTTAGATCACAATCAGCTTAGTTAGAGCCAGTTAGACATGACTGCATGTGGATAAGGTGCTTTTCCTCACCTACCACTTCATTTAGGCTGAGTTAACTGATTATTACTAATTGTGTAACTTGATTAGACATCTGAAGTTAACCATTTGGACTCTGATATTGATTGAGACATCCTTAGTTATCTAGTCATTCAAATACAGTCACACCCAGTTGGTAGATTCAAATTCATCCCTAATGAATTTGAATTCTTCCTTATGTAACACTGGATTAATTAATGATAATGGTATTGTAATTATCTAAGCTATACTCATCAGTTTCCTGTGTTGTTTGATTTGTTCAGTGTGTATCTTCATTCCTCTTTTACTGCATCAATAATATTGGACTCACTGCTTGATGATCTAAATGGAACAGCAATTTTCATAGCTAATACTCTTCAATCGTTGGAACAGCTGACGATTCCACTTTGTTGATTCTCCCCCTTGGAAAAATTTTCACTAGGTCGCTAGCTTCGACAACCACTCATACAACACAATAGGGAAGTCGCAAAATAAAATTTCATTAATATATTTATAAAGCTATTGTTCCAACCACTTTGTCATATTTAACCGTGATCCTTCACTTTATTCTTGTCTAATTCTTTAGAATCCACCCACTCTTGAATTCTGGCTTCATTGGATGCTAAAACATATCCCTCACCATAATGATTCAGGTTCCTGACATTGGAAACATTTTTTGGTGTTTGTCCCTTCGACCCAAGTTCAAACCTTCTTTTTATGACAACAAATCCCAAGATATCAGTACAGAAAAGCAAGGCTCGTTTGGTAGCACCTGTGACGTAGATGCAGTCTCACCTAAGATATCTCTTATGGGTAACTTCCAGAACTAAGTTTCTGCAATTGGGTGGGGATTTATCCTCTCCTGGCACCTTACCAATTCCTTCGGCCAAATTTGGTGGGTGTCTTACTTATATTTATTATTCACATTCAGGATATTGCTCCATTTATTCATTGACAGAGATTGGAATAGTCAATATAATGCCTTATTAGTTATTCCAGCTAGAAACAGTGTGGCATATGCATACAAAAACTATTTATAAGAAAATACATAAACACATATTCACAACATACATTCATGTGACACAAATACATTTATCAAATACACGTTAACACTGTCTTTAACATGGAAACCCATATGGGAAAAACCACAAAGGTGCTCTTCATGTGGCATGAGAAATATATGCACATTTCATCTGTGCACTCAACGATAGACTCTGCTCTAGATATTCTCCTACACTCTATATAGACTTATCTCTCCTTACATGATCTTTAGTCGCAGATCTATGGAGTTTTCTTTCTTTCACTCTACAATTGATCCACACACATATTGGATCAACGAAATCCTCTCTACAACTCCACTGTCGATCTGCAAACATCCTAGATCGACTCACTCTTCTCTACAACTATACTATCAATCCACACACAGCTTGGATTGAATCACTCTTCTCTTCAATTATTTGACTCTTCCAACAAACACAAACTAACTAGGAAGTAACAGACACAATTGACTGACCAAGAACCCACAGACTAGGAAGTGAGTAACCCACATACATCTTGGGTTCTTCCTTTGATAGACTCTTTACATGTAATTATCATCCGAATTCATTTCCTTAGCTGAGAGGTTGTTGTTCCTATTCTCATACATTCCCGCTACAACTTCCAATAGACCCTATCAGCCCAAAATACAAATATTCTTTATTCCCTAAATCATGTGTGACTCTAGTCGACTTCTTACCCATGATATCTTGAGTTGTCCTTTTTAGCTACTACATGTCATCTACAATGGTTCCTTTTCAGCTACTACACGTCATCTATAGTGGTTTCTTCTTTTGGAGCTTCCCTTATCCCACTAATTCTTATGTCTAATCTCTTCCTCCATCGCAGATTCCTCTGTCGCATGACAAGGCTCATCTCATTCTGAGCAGAATTCTAACTAGATTATTCATGTCTTCTCCTAGGGCCAACAATAGGCTTATGTTCTCCCAATTCAATATGAGTGGGTATTTTACTCAAAGTTTCCAGGTTAAAAAGGTTGGACATACATTGTTATATATGATCCAAGAGGAAGACTAGTCAAGTATAATGCATAGGAAGAAGACAATGTTGAAGAAAAAGGTGATGCAGATCAGGAGAATTTGGTCATGGTGCAGATGTGTCAGATGAAGAATCCAATAAATAAGGATATCATACCAATGACGTAGTAGACAGTGATGATATTGATGATGAATATATAACCGAAATGGCATTGATGATGATGTTGATATGAGCGATCCTTTCAATGATAGTGATTCTGAACCATATGATGATACAGATGTTGAGTCAAATGAAGATGATGATGATGATGATATTGATTATGAATAGTCATCATAAATTTTATAACCATAATCATCATCATCATCATCATCATCATCATCATCTTCACTGTTGTCATCATCATCAAAAACAACATTATCATTTTCATCATCGTTATCATCATCATCATATTCATTGTTACCATCATCATTATAATCATCATCATCATCACCATCATCATCTTCATCCTCATCATCCTCCTCCTCATCCTCCTCCTCCTTATCATCACATCATCATCATCATCTTCATCCTCATTAGAATAATCGCAAACATAATCATATTCATCTTTATTATCATCAATGGTATCATCATAATCATCATCATCTTCATCCTCACCATCATCATTATCATCATCATCATCATCATCATCATCATCGCCATCATCATCACCATCATCATCATCACCATCACCATCACCATCATCCTCATAATCATCATCGACATCATCGTCCTCCTCCTCCTCATCATCATCAATGGGTATTAGGGAATTAGGTAATTGAGAGTGATGTTGTAGTGGATATTTCTCCCCAGCTACGTGCAGAATCACCACCTTAGATCGTTGTGATTGTAAGGAAGAGTTCAATGGAAAATAAAACAACAAGCTAAGCTAATAACAGAAAGAAAATATTTTTTAACTACATATAAACTAATGCAAATAAACAGCAAAAACAGTGCATACACCTCTTCTCCAGTAAAGTGGGCCACCGTAGCCATCCTCGGAAGTAGTTTTGAAGCTCCACAGTTCGGTTCTCCAATTGTCTCCACGGACAGGTGTCAAACAAGGAGTGGATCCAAGATGGGTATGGAGAATGTCTCAATGTACACCATGGGGATGGTATGGCAATGGGAATGGTGGCAAGGGAGTGTGTGAATAGATGGGAGCAAAAGTGTCACAGTGTATCCACAGATGAAGATGCAAGAAAAGGTGTTTTGGGAGAGCCCTTCACAATTTTTTTATACTATGGTCCTAGGGTTTTTTGACCCAAGGTGGTGACCCATGGTATTTTCCTGTAGTTTTATGGCCCTTTCTCTTTTTTAAGTTTTTTGAACCCTTTTTAGAGTTTTTGAGCCTTTTTTGGGTGGCAGTGAGGGTAAACCATAGTAAATAATGATGTTTTGGACCATTTTTGGTGGAAATACAATTGTGAAGGTCAAAAGTAAGGGAAATATGGTAGGAATATGATGTATGTAAATGGTTTAGACCATGTAAAGATAGGTGAGAAATTTTTAGTGTTAATAGATTTCCCCCTGATGTGTGAGGGAAGGATCTCATCATATGGCTGATGGACATCATAGGATCATGGGAATAATGGTGAAAATAGTGGAGAGACTAGAGAGACCCGCGAAGAAGTGGATCTTCCTCATTCGAACTACGGCGTATTTTGGTTTTTTATTATCGGTTCTCAAAAATGGATGAGAGACATATAATGTGTGACATGTATATGGACAAGGCAAGCATACCCATGCTCATAACAATGTCAAAAGAATAAATAATGGGATCAAGGCTCAAAACATGGGGGTCGAACAATACATATACAAATGATGATACATAATGGTGGCCTCAATGGGAGGCTGAATACAATGTTGATATGAAGAACTGATACATAGGAACAATGGAATTCTCATGGAATGCAATATCATCACAACTGATGCTTTGTTAGATATGGAAGTGTACATATATATGGACTCACTAACTAAGAGTCAAAATATTTGTGGTACAATATGCATCATCAAGTACTGGAGATACATGGAAGCACAACACTAGGGGCTTCTAAAAATTGTCACCAACTCAGCCCAAAAATCACAAAGGACATGAAACTATATATATCCCATAGGTAGACTCACCAATATGATAGAGTCAGGTGATAACCGGGTTCTTTGACCAAATAATGAATGGACCAATACCCTGTATGAATCTCAATGGTGCGATGATGCAGTTGAAGTCGAGCACGTGAGACACAACCATCCCGAGAGGCACTAATGACTCCTCTCAAGTGGTCTGAGGAACTCATCAATGAGGTGGTTGAAACCAGGATACAGGGACCTCTAGGTCTATCCTCTAGAATATATGTGCTAACATCAATAGAGGGAGACCTACAACTAATCAAATCAATGATGTGTCCTTGAGTAGAAGCATGAGGGGGATAACCAAATATGTGGAACAATATGGGGACTAACACATTGAATGGGGGAACATTGGAAGGGGGAGTACGGGGGACTCAAAATTCCTTTGTTTAGAGTATGATGGCAGGGCTGATCTGGAAGAAAATGAAACTAACTTGTGGGATAGGGATCATAGCTGTACTACCAAGAAGATAACTGCAAATGGGAAATACTGAGGGGGGTAATTGGACTAGTGATATCCAAGGGATCCAAGGAAGACTCATAGCAGAATACTCTAAACAAAGGAAACCCAATGGGGGGGAGATTCCATACTGTGATATATGTGGTGGTTCCTAAAGACACAGTTATGACATGATCTCATGAATTTTTAGCGAGCCCAAGAAAGTAAATGTTCAATGGTGTTTTCATGTTTAGAGTCTAAAAAAAAAAAAAAGACTACACTATGGTCTCTTTTTTCGTATGTAGTCTCCTAAGCCCAAAAAAAGGATAAAAGTGTACAAAGGAGAGCTCTCCCAACCTTTGGGGAAGGAATACTTCTTTACCATTGGTAGTCCAACCAGGTGGGAAAAGGTTAAACCTATACTAACTAGACGGTCATTCAAATACTTTTACGACCATGAACAAGACCAAGTTTGCTCGACAATATTTTCTTGGTCAAAAGGCTAGAAAAGAGCTTAAAGACAACCCATAATGATATTTTTTGTAAAGTACAGTCCCAATGTCCGATAAAGCATAAAAGTATACAAAGGGAAATGTTCCTAGATGGAAGCTACTAGGGTGATCCTTTTCTTATGATAGTCTATTTATTCTGAAAAAGGAAATAAATGAGACCACATAGATGCGCTTTCAAATAATTTAACAATCGTGAAAGGAAACAAGGGTGCTCGGCAATCTTTTCATTCTTTTAGGAGTCAGAAAATATCTTTACAGAAAATCTGTAATGGTCAATCAAGAAAGGGGTAAGTGTTCAATATATGGAAAGAGGTTATGTTGTGAACATGGCTGAGAGGAATAAATTCATAACACTGATGGGGCCCCCTTGTCGGACAATGGATGGTGGTAAAGATGGCCAACTGTTCAATATGGATGGAGCGGATGGCTCATGAACATGCTAATACATACAATGGGGGATTCACATGATGGCACACAAATCGAGGTGACTTCTAGGAAATGGCCCAGAAAATCATGGTGATAGAATGAAAAGATGGTCTCATCAAAATATAGAGAGTGGAAAACCAAACCCATTGGTGCAAACAACGTCTCAAATGGACTCTGAATGACTCTATGGTGCACAAAACAAAACTAGACCCAATGGAGGCCTATTGGTGCGGAGCTATCTCAATGTACAAGGTGTGATTTGTGTGGTGGCACACAAATCGAGGTGACTCCAAGAAATGGCTCGACAAAAGTAGGGAGGGATTCAAACTAGTACAATTCATTTCTTCACCCATGAGCTTTTCGCATAGTGGTGGTAGCATCCTATCCTCATAGAGGATGATCCATACGTGAGAATGGACTATTGGGGAGATCCTAGAGACACCTTGACCTCCAGTACAGGTCTAGGGACCTGACAGTATGCTAGCATGGTGATATCTAGATCATACATGTGACATATTATGTGCATGTGTAGACATGGGATTGCACCCTTTAGTAGGGTACCAGCAGTGTAGGGGCTGGGTGGAGAGGTTATATCCACCCGATCACATGCAAATGATGCGATGGAGTGCTATAATGGACTCACTGTGACTAGAAATGGAGCAAATATTGGAGGGTAGAAAAAGCAAAAAAAGAGAAACTATGCTATAAGGGTAGGCATAGTGAGCGACTTCAGGAATAGAACCTCTTAAGGTAGAGCCCATTGTAGGGATTCTTCAAGAGGTGACCGTCAGAGTCCACGAAGAGATATGCCCCCTTTCCAAGACATTGATGGATGGTGTATGGATCATACCATATGGAATCAAACTTCCCTTTCCCTAACTTATTATTGCTTGACCATAGATGAGGACAAGGTCTCCCTCACTAAAGGTGCACGGGTGGACATGGGAGTCAAAATGGGAATTCGACCAAGTTTGGACTGCTTTGATCATTTGGAGAGCAACACGATGGTCCTCATTGTTCTGTTTGAGCATAAGTAGGGTTTATTCTAATGGTGAAGTATCAGGTAGAAGTTCGTCGGAAAGACGGAGTGATGGAATCTAGCATTCAATGGGAAGAGCTGACTCCACACCATGGACTAGGTGAAATGGGGTAAAACCTGTGGCGATTTCATAGATCTCTCCATCATCATGAAAGTGGTATTGAGATAGATCAGGTGGATCTTCCATGGTCGATTTGGAGGAAGGACAACTGGAAGTAGAGATCATCATAAATGGTGTTGGTTGTGTCTGAGGAAGAAGCCGGAGGGTGGATCTCCTCGAGAAGGGTAATGTCAAATTCACGGGAGGGTTTTCGAACATAGCGAAGGGATGACTGATACTCAGGAAATTCTAGGAAATGGTGAGAGTAATGACCATACAAGCCACAAATTGCATAAGGATGGTTGGTTCACAATGACTTGTTCTTAGCCGTTGCTGGATATGGGATGGTGACTACTAGAGCACCATCAGACTCATCCATCGCATCCATGTGGGTGCAAAGGAGAGGAAACTATTGACAGTTTTGTATCACATGACCTTGAATGTTGTACAATGCACAAGTGGGAGTCAAACAAGGTTCAATCGTTGCTTTGGAGGCCTTTCCCACATCCTTCTTTGGAGGAGGAGGGGAAGACATGGAGACGAGAGTAGTCTTCGATGGACCAGGAGGTGGGTGAGACACCATCTCAATGGTTTGGACGGGAGTCAACACAACCTATGCAACCGGGGATTGGGTGGGTAGATCGAGGTAACACACAGGAATTCCTAGTAAAAAATTAGGTAAGTTTAGAGTAGCCATGATAGGATTTCTCACGATGCCAGATGGTGGAAAAAGAAAGGGAATCGTGTGTATCGGGAAGGAACCCCAATAGTTCCCTGATGACTATGGTTGGGGATGCAAATAAGGTTGCGATGTGGTCAGAATGGTACCAGACATGATGGTGCAAAAATTTGATACGTCAGTCATCGAAGGTGGAGGTGGTACGGACAAAAAGGTGTTCATCACAGGAGTGTTGGCTAACAATCCCGAGCCAACATCAAATAAATATGGAATGGGCATGTTGTCGATGGTGGTGTTGATATTCAGAAGGACATGTTCTGGTGTGGCCACCCCTTAGGATCATAGTATGTCAACTGGTAGACAGTCATGATCTTTTCATTATGAGGGAACATCAGGAGTCAAAAGACGATAGAGGCCACGTCTTGCATGGCATACATGTAATTATGTCCTAGGAGAAGGTTGTAATCAAGTTGGGCATTGACAACCTCAATGTCAATCAACACCGTTTTACCGGCTAAATCAACAGGAACGTTCGTGAGCATCCCCTGGGGTTGAGTAGAGAGACCATCATATATGGAGAGAGTGGTGGTGGAAGGTTCAAGGGTAGGGGACCCGATTTTCTTCCAAATAAATGTCAACATAACACAGGTGGATGCCCCCTAATAAATAATGCATCGACGTACCACCAAATTCCGAATTCATACTGGAACTTGGAAGGGGACAGTAGACATCATTTTGGGCTCTCCTTGATGCAAGTAAAAGATGATCAACCTAGAATCATAGGGATCAATGACACCTTGCACTGATAACAACTATTTACATTGTGATGGGAAAGTTTTAAGCACTTCCAAAGTGGACATGGTTGTAGGAGATTGGGCCAAGTTGTTAACTATATTGTAGTTGAGGGCAGCTCTAGAAGTAGCATTGTTTGTGACACGACGCATAGGGAAATGGGAGACTCTGTAGGATAGGGTGTCTCCAGAGTGAGCCGTCACATGTGAGTAATCATGGGTGTAACCAGCGGGAGAATAATATAGAGTAGCTTCGGAGTGAGCCATCATACGTGAGTAATCATGGGCATAACTGGGTTGGGTGATACTATGAGTGTTACCCGGATGGGGTGGAATCATGGGAGAAGCTGCGTAGAAATAGGGGTGATGGGTAATAGAACCGATAAATCCATTAGCAGCGTGAGATGCCCCCGGTGTATCATGGCAAGAAGTGTCGTCTCGGGGGGGATCGGGTATGATGTTGTATAAGTAACCAAACTAGGCATAGATAAAATTGAACTGTTGAGCCTTAAGGATGGCATCCTCCTCAGTTTGGGGTTTCTCAGATGTGACGTCCTTCAATATGGGGGGGCGTCAGGTTTTGAGAAACTAGTCAAGGAAGATCCTATCATCCAATTGGATCTTACACAGGTTACGTCGACGTCGCCATTAATGGATATGGTCTGTGATATTGGTAATTGTGGTTTAGCGATAGGATAATAAGATCTCCACTCCCTCGTCATAACGAACGAGTAGTTGAAAGTATTGAAGGAACATTGAATCAAGTGAGGAGAATTTTTGGTAAGTAGCATGGGGAAACTTGATGTACCACTTAGCCACAGCACCTGTAAGTGTGCGCTGAAACAACCTCAAACTAATAGATTCATCCACAATGTTGTTAGATGAAGACCACAAGTGGAAGGACATGATGTGATTTTGAGGGTCCTCTACCCCCTTTCCCTCAAACTTAGGGATGTATGAGGGAATATTCATAGGCATAGGATGCCATTGTGGTTGATGACTAATGGGGTAATTTGTCAACCTTGCTAAATCTGGCAGGTTGAGACTAGCCATAAAAGGTAGGATAGAGCTGAGGTTGTCTCGGGGAGGACCAGCAATGGTGCTGATGGTTGTAGGAACATATTTCCCATGCATGATTGGGGGTGGATGAGGTTGATTTCCCATAGTAGGAATAGTCAGAATAGACATGGAAGGGCCATTTCCCCCGGGCATAAAAGGTGGTATGGTATGAACCACAGTAGCTGGTGTGGGGCCACCAGTAGTGGGTAGCGTACCAAAAACAGTGTATGTAGTGGAAATGGGACCACTAAAACCTAGACAAATGAGTCCCGTAGAAGGGATACCTGCAGTGATGGATGGAAAGGACACAGGCTCTCCACCGACTATCCCTCTATAGAAAGGATCTGCATGTGCACCAACCATGGGGATAGATGGAGCAATAAACAAGGTGGGTTCGGATTGGTATGAATCTGAATCTGACTCAGAGTTTGTGTGTGTCTCTTGAGGTGGTGAGTGACGTCAAAGATGTCTTTGATGGTGACAGTTCAAAGAACCAAACTGGGGTGTTTGCCCCGTAAGAATATACGAGTAGTGTGGTGGAGCTATGATGACATGTTCAATTGTTGGAAATGAATATGGACCCCAGGTTTGTTCAACTTCCTAATGGTTCAAGGGGTTCACTCGACCACAAATGTTGTCTAACAGATTGCATATTGGGGCAGTACCCCTCACTCGATGACTCAGGTAAAACTGATAACCTCTTTTCCACAAACTATAGCTTTTGTAGAAATTCAGGCCTGCAGTAGATTAATTTCACCCACAACAATTAAAAATTGATCATGCAAAATTATCAACAATGGAGACTGAATATGGAGCTGTAACACAAAATTATATTAACTGAGTGTACAATAGCCAACCCTGTAATATCATAGGCTCCTGAATATATAGAATACATGAGCAAATCGAATGCATAAGGAAGCATCCAAATCTAGCATAAAGCAGGCTTACCCAAAATAGGCAAATCCCCCATAGGTGTAAAAAGCTGATCCCAAATCTATCAAGGACCCCACGAATTAGCAAGGGCGCATGGGCAAGCTAAAGAGTGGTCAAATGGCAGCTCATACATGCTTTTGCATGGAGGAAAGAGTGGAGGAGGAAGAGGCAACAAAGCTGATTCACCTCACCTAGTCTTGCTTTCCTATGTTCCTTAAAACACTGGAAAAGCAGGCAATAAAGCAGAAAAAGCAGAAGGGCGCCTAGGAGGCCAGGAATAAAGCAGATTTGATTCCCAAGGCTTTCCCAAGCGCTCCATGAGTCAATAATGGCAAGTTTGACCTCTATGGATAGGCAATTAGCAACTTGCACATGGTGGGACTCATGGACTAGGCAAATAAGACAAAATAAATGAAATAATGTCTAAGTGGGTAAATACTATGGGTTGATTATTCTAACACCCCCCCTTAAGCCTGACTTTATGAGTAATAAATCAAAAATATAGGGCCTAGCAACAAGGCTTAGTCACCCTTTACATACTGCAATGTCCATACAACCAAGGAAAGAGGCAAAACCAACTTGGGAAAATCCTCCCTTAAACATGGACTGTAAAACAAAATTATAGAATCTTGTCTCCACTCATGCTTTGACAGCATGATCAGCAATCCCCAGCAGTGATTTGAGATTGCTGAAGGTATTCTCACAAAATGCTTTGGTGAAGATATCAGCTACTTGTTCTGAAGATCAACAGAAGAGTAGGTGAATGGTGCCATCATGCACAAGCTCTCTGATGTAGTGCATGTGAATATCAATGTGTTTGGTTCTCTGCTTCTGAACTGGATCCTTGCAGATTCGAATGGTACTCTGGTTATCACAGTAGATGGTAGTTGAGTACTCAGGTTCGAAACCACACTCTCCAAGTAAACCCTGCAACCATAAACACTGAGTTGCTGCATTGACAACTCCTCTGTACTCAGCTTCTGTAGATGAGAGTGAAATGGCACTCTGTTTATTGCTTGACCAGCTGATTGGCCCTTCTGCAAGCATGAACACATAACCTGAAGTGGACTTCCTGTCAGTGCTATCACCTACCCAATCACTGTCAGTAAAAC
>LPNX010115401.1:240739-307227 GCA_001517045.1 Pseudotsuga menziesii
CAAAAGGAAGCATCCAAATCTAGCATAAAGCAGGCTTACCCAAAATAGGCAAATCTCCCATAGGTGTAAAAAGCTGATCCCAAATCTATCAAGGACCCCACGAATTAGCAAGGGCGCATGGGAAAGCTAAAGAGTGGTCAAATGGCAGCTCATACATGCTTTTGCATGGAGGAAAGAGTGGAGGAGGAAGAGGCAACAAAGCTGATTCACCTCACCTAGTCTTGCTTTCCTATGTGCCTTAAAACACTGGAAAAGCAGGCAATAAAGCAGAAAAAGCAGAAGGGTGCGTAGGAGGCCAGGAATAAAGTAGATTTGATTCCCAAGGCTTTCCCAAGCGCTCCATGAGTCAATAATGGCAATTTTTACCTCTATGGATAGGCAATTAGCAACTTGCACATGGTGGGACTCATGGACTAGGAAAATAAGACAAAATAAATGAAATAATGTCTAAGTGGGTAAATACTATGGGTTGATTATTCTAACAAGCCACAGCACCTGTAAGTGTGCGCTGAAACAACCTCAAACTAATAGATTCATCCACAATGTTGTTAGATGAAGACCACAAGTGGAAGGACATGATGTGATTTTCAGGGTCCTCTACCGCCTTTCCCTCAAACTTAGGGTTGTATGAGGGAATATTCATAGGCATAGGATGCCATTGTGGTTGATGACTAATGGGGTCATTTGTCAACCTTGCTAAATCTGGCAGGTTGAGACTAGCCATAAAAGGTAGGATAGAGCTGAGGTTGTCTCGGGGAGGACTAGCAATGGTGCTGATGGCTGTAGGAACATATTTCCCATGCATGATTGGGGGTGGATGAGGTTGATTTCCCATAGTAGGAATATTCAGAATAGACATGGAAGGGCCATTTCCCCCGGGCATAAAAGGTGGTATGGTATGAACCACAGTAGCTGGTGTGGGGCCACCAGTAGTGGGTAGCGTACCAAAAATAGTGTGTGTAGTGGAAATGGGACCACTAAAACCTAGACAAATCAGTCCCGTAGAAGGGATACCCGCAGTGATGGATGGAAAGGACACAGGCTCTCCACCGACTATCCCTCTATAGAAAGGATCTGGATGTGCACCAACCATGGGGATAGATGGAGCAGTAAACAAGGTGGGTTCGGATTGGTATGAATCTGAATCTGACTCAGAGTTTGTGTGTGTCTCTTGAGGTGGTGAGTGATGTCAAATATGTCTTTGATGGTGACAGTTCAAAGAACCAAACTGGGGTGTTTGCCCCGTAAGAATATACGAGTAGCGTGGTGGAGCTATGATGACATGTTCAATTGTTGGAAATGAATATGGACCCCAGGTTTGTTCAACTTCCTAATGGTTCAAGGGGTTCACTCGACCACAAATGTTGTCTAACAGATTGCATATTGGGGAAGTACCCCTCACTCCATGACTCAGGTAAAACCGATAACCTCTTTGCCACAAACGACAGCTTTTGATTTACCTCATGAGTGGGAACTGGTCAATTACGTAGGGTTCATTGCCCTTTTCACTTGGCAGGTCCTCTCAATGGCTAGCTACTTCTAGGTTCTTGTGGTACTCCTCACAATTCATTTTAGGGCTACGCCCAAGTACTTACCACAGTTGAGTAGATAGGGTTTATACCCTGATCCGAATGATATTAGGTTAATTAAATTTTTAAAGCCTTGCTTGGGGTCTTGAACCAAGTATTTCACTTAGTAGTATGAATTGTGTGCAACTGATGTGTGTCAAACCCAGATAATGTAGTAAATAAGAGTGAGGAATAATAACACTACAAAATAAAAAAATTATTCCAATACTGAAATTATGCTTGAAAGAAATGAGTAATAAAGGAACTTTTAATCAAACGCAGGAAACAAGTGTGGGGTTTAAACTACAAAGATCAACTATGGAAGCTCATAAACCAAGTGGGGGAGACCTCAAACACACCAAGGGATTGTAAAGGATCCAATCTAGAAAGAAAAACAGGTCGAGATAGGATTTTGGATAGACAGAGGCTCTGATACAATGATCTGAGGCATAGAAAATAGACTGAAAACTATCGACCACGCATGTCATAGGAAAATACGTGATCTAGGTTGCACAGAACATAGGGACTGTCGCGATCTGGGAAGAAAACAAACAAGTTGCACAAAATAGAGGGTAATATGTGACTGAGTCGCTCAGAACAGGGTCACAAGAGCAACTGGGGTCGCTCTAAAAGCTAAGACACAATCGATCTAGATATTTGAGCTAGGTCACTCTTATAGAGGCTAAAGGAGCAACCTAGGTTGCGCTTATCGGGTGGAAAGGAGCGACTGAGTCATGGCTTCCGGAGATAAGTGCAACTCGGTCTGAACAAGAAATTTTTTGAAAAAGCAGAGCCGGATAGGGTCGAGGGGCAAGAAATAACGCAGTAAAGGTTTGGATTAGTCACGAGGGGGATTGATCTATGACGATTGAACATAGAAACTAAATACAAACTTGTAGTAAACCTGCAAAAATAGGGATCTGAATGGATCGACCAAGTGGAGTCGCCGAAAATGTAACGAGGATTTCTCCCCTGTTACGTGCAGAAGCACCAACCTTAGATCGTTGTGATCATAATGAAGAGTTCAATGGAAAATAAAATAGCAAACTAAATTAGTAACATAAAGCAAATATTTGTTATCATTTGTCAACATGTATATTGGCTAAACTAATGAAAAAAACAACAAAAATAGTGAGTACACCTCTTCTCCTGTAAAGTGGGCTACCGTAGTCATTCTTGGAAGTGGTTCTGAAACTCCACGGGTTGGTTCTCCAATTTTCTCCAAGGACAGGTGTCAAACGAGGAGTGGATCCAAGATGGGTACGGAGAATGTCTCAACGTACACCGTGGGGATGGTATGGCGATGGGAACGGTGGCAAGGGAGTGTGTGAATAGTTGAGAGAAAAATTGTCACAACGTATCCACAGATGAAAATGCAAAAAAGGTGTTTTGGGAGATCCCTTCACAATGTATTTATAGTATGGTCCTAGGGTTTTTTGACCCATGGTATTTTTTGATCCATGGCATTTTCCTGTGGTTTTCTGGCCCTCTCTTGTTTTTAGGGTTTCTGAACCCTTTTTAGGGGTTTTGACCCTTTTTTGGGAGAGAGTGAGGGTAAACCATAGTAAATAATGATGTTTTGGACCATTTTTGGTGGAAATACAATTTTGAAGGTAAAAAGTAAGGGAATATGGCAAGAATATGATGTATGTAAATGGTTTAGACCATGTAGAGCTAGGTGAACACTTTTTAGTGTTAACAAATGTGATCATGGATATTAGGGAATATTAAGAGTGATGTCATAATGGATATTAGGTAATATTGAGAGTGATGTGGGGGGGTGGGTGGGGGGGAGGGGCCTTCAGAACATCTCATGATACTAATAGTTGGTCCAATATTTTAGCAAATGATCTTACCCTAAGAAAAAATTTCTCCATGTGGGTGTTGCTTCAATATGGTTAGGGTTATAGAGATGCACTTCTTCCATTTAAATATGAAGAAAAAGGAGAGAAGGGGTTCATCTTGCATGAATAAAAAGGAACTTGATTTATTTCCACTCCATCAATGCATGGTCCATGATATAGTTGTGAATTCTAGCCTTGAAAGCATGTATATTTGTGTTATAATCTAACAACTATTATTGATTTACTGACAAACAGTCCCAACTTGAAGCCTTGTCAGTTAAATCAAGAAACACGTTGAAAATAAGACAAGCATGTTATGAAAAGACATTTTCCATTCAATTAATCCCTTGATCCAAATATATCACATCTTCATATATACTCTAAGGATCACATTATATATAGGATTTATCTCCATTATTTTCACTACACATGTCATCCCCTTTGTGAACCCACCACTACCTAATTAAACCAATGGATTAATTTCTTGGTGGTTGATTAATCACATCTAATATATTTTCTATAGTATATACCTAGTTTAAATCTCATAAGTATCATATTGTATTTGCTTCTCCTTAAGCTTTGAACCATGGATGTTGGATAGCATCGGTCTCCACAAAACATTATCTATAGAATGAGGGAATCTAGGTACATTATATATATATATATATATATATATATCAATGCACATATTATTATAATTATAATTTCAATTCCAATTTTGATTTTACAAAACTAGAGCGCGTGCGAGCCCATGCGACTGTATTCTCCGAATGGAACTGTTTCTCAGTCGATCAGTTAGTCGATCAATCTCTGAGCCCGCATAGTATCTCAGTCTACACGGTGCCTATCATTGCGAGAAGGAGGAGGAATAGCTGACCTATGAATGTAAAATATAGTCTTTAAGAATCATCTATTTAAAACATTCTCCCTAGGGAATTCATGGAATTTGACGAGCTGCCTCGAACACTAATACGAGGATTCAACATGGATCTCTTGAATCCTCAATGTGGGGGTTTCATTTCCACGTATGGTTTTG
This sequence comes from Pseudotsuga menziesii, assembly GCA_001517045.1. Lineage (NCBI taxonomy): Eukaryota > Viridiplantae > Streptophyta > Pinopsida > Pinales > Pinaceae > Pseudotsuga > Pseudotsuga menziesii. Next base: position 245,188 of record LPNX010115401.1, read on the forward strand.
AGTCGTCGACCTCTGCTATTTTCGAATCTTTAATAGGTACACGTCTGATTCCCTAAATTTTATGGTTGACTATTTCTATTTGATAGTGAATTTTGTCGAATGGCCATTCTAGAAGGAATAGGGTGAGTAAGTAACTTTCCTTGGTTATGGTGAAAGTGGTGAGGGATAGATTGTTCTATACAAGTCACTCCAAGGTTTTATTTTCATGGCTGCCATGCTAATAAGACCTTTGGCTACTGGAAATTAGAATTTCATCCATAGAGAATGTCGGGTTTGGTAAATGTTATTGGTACTTGATAGCATAGATCTTGAAGGAATTTGATATAATTTTGCATATTATTTGTTTTGAATTTTTTTAATAACCTCCCGAGAGTTTGGAGGGTGGGAGAGTGAAGGAAGGGATTGTAGGAGAAGGGTATCATCACATAGAACATACTATCCATAATACATGATTGGAATGGTTCTATATCTGGTATGGCCTTGAATCCTCCTGCTCCCTCTCTATGTCACAAACCCATTCCCATTCCCATATAGCATGATTCCTCCAACCTCTCTGTCAAAGTATAGCATGATTCCTCCAACCTCTCCCAATATGTGGCACTCAATTGTCAATTGCTTAGTATCTCCTGAAGAAAATGGGTTAGTGTCTCTTCCAATGAACGCAACCCACACTCCTCAACCATCGACTTATCTTCTTGGCCTTATAATATTCCCTCCCCATTCCACTAACCAACCATTATTGGGTTTTGGGATTTGGGTTTTAAATTTTTCCCTGAAACTAACACTAACAATGAGTTGTTGCATTGAAGAATAAAAGAACCCTCCCTACTAAAACTTAGAAATTGATGATGATAATACAAACAACCTACAAAGACTCATTATCGATATTGACATTTAGAATTTATTCATTCGGTTAAAATCCCTTAATTGGGTGTTCCGTAGCCCTAACCACACCAACACCCATGATTAATAAGGCAACGATTTCCTAATCCCCAAAAAAAATTCAATCAAATGAATACAAATTTAAAAACTATTAATCAGAAGATAACCTCAAATATTTTCAGGTTTTGGACCTAAATAAACCTCATCAACGAAAATATGCATGAAAGTATGTGAATTTATTATTAGTCTATGAAAATCTCCTTGTGCATTGTTGATATTTGATGGATATTAGAAAACATTCCCTAATCTCATGGAATATTTCAGTATGCTCTTCATTTAAATGATTTCCTCCACATGTTGGCGTTTGTTCTTGAGCAATGATCGCAAACCTATCCAAACAAAAAAATAATATTATTAGAAGTGGATCATCCTCCTCTTTGACTGCATATTTTCTACAAGTTGTTTTCCAAATATTCAAGAGGTGATGCTTCAACACTATCTTATGACTGTTGTTTGAAGGTAGTGAACTCCATGAATTTCCATTGTTTTGGGATTCCTTTAAATATACTCTAATGTTGTTATAGGAAATTACTTAAATCTACCCCTTTAGAAGGAGTTCTTGTGTCAAGAATAACGTGATTGTCATATTAACACAAAAGTTTTTCTTCATTAATCATGTTTATTAGACATGGTTCAATTTTTACTTTCAATATGTATATGTCTTGCTTCTTGTATTGTGGAAGGATGGACGTGGGAAGTCACTAATGGTGTTGCACTAGATAAATGATAGTGTAATAGCACTTAAACATTATTAAAGTAATTTTTTTATTATTATATGCATGTGATTTTTTTTACTTGAATTTTTTTAATGATAAAAGTAAAATAACTACTTTTATTGATTGATGTCTATAGAGCACACCACGTGATGATGAGGTGGTCATTGAGGAAGATATATTTTATTCAACTGACCCAATGGAAACTGTGAAGAAGGATTTGAAAATTTCCAATCAATAACTTCTTAGACTGTTTGTAATCAAACCCAAGACTGAAGAAATCAAAGCAAGAAATGATAACTTGAGGCAAACAATAGAACAGTACGGGGTAAGTGGAGTCTTTGGAATATTTTACGAACCATGACATATATTCATTTATGTTATTTGAGTTCTCTATTTTTTATATGATCTAATCAATTAAACTTTTCTTTTTGTAGGACTTTTTGGAGACAACACTCGTGCATCAAGTACAAGCTATAGAGGTCGTTATTGGTATTAGTGATGGCTCAACACAATGTAAATATAACATACCAATGAGGCTATTTTACTCTCCTGGCCAGAAATTCCCTTTAGATGCTAAAATCTCACCGGATGTTGGAAATAAACAGGGCCTTTCACCCCCTACTACTTCATAGGATGTTAGAGAGGACAGTAGCATCAAATGTGAAAGTTATTATCCTGGAGCAATACGTGTGGTTAGCAGGGGATCATTTCCTGTTACCTTCTTGGCGGAACATGATTGTGTTCAAATAAAGATACCGAATATTGCAGGTACTATTTAATTAATTCAGTGTTTTTTTCCATGTAATTCAAAGCCACATACCTCAAATTATTTTTAATTAATGATATTTTTTTGCAGGAAATAATGTTTTTATAAGAACCTGCATGAGAAGGCGTTAGATATTTTTGGTACCACCATTCGTACATGGTGAAATTACCAAAATGAAAAATTGAATGATGCTTTGATGAACCACATGGTCAGCTTGTTTGGTAATACCTTCAACAGAAAAGGTGTCACCATGGCAACTGGCTTAAATTTGAAATATGTCAAGGCAGATTATATGGAAAATTTGTGAATTCACCCTAAGTATGAGTGTCCTCTGATGGTTCCAGAGGAGTGGAAGGAACTTATGTATGATTTAAATGAGATGGAATTGAGAAAACAAGGAAAGACTCAACCACTCGGTTCAAGAAGGTATGACGCATATCATATTTTCAATGAAAAATGTTCAAAAAAAAAATTCTTTTAAATATAATTAATTTGTGATATCTAACATATTTGAAACCTTTCATAGGCTCCCTGACACCTTTAAAGAGACAAAGGAAAGAGTAGAAAAACATGGGCAGCACAAATTGGACCAGGGTGGATGTCATAAACTAAGAGCACAAATTGTAAGGATCAAACGACCATTATTTGTAGCCAAATTTTTCTAACTGTAGCGAACAAATAATTGATTTATGACAAGCAATTTTTATGGTGTTATGCATTGCAGGAAAATTATTTTCAAGAGGAATCCACTAAATAATACTTGAGGCTCGACTTCATGTCCAATTTTCAACATGTGTTGGAACATCGAAAAATCTTGGGGAAAACCCCAATTTCCCCATTGATGCACACAGAGGTAAATAAAACCAATAATTCCATAATTATAATGTACTTGTGTAATATATTCATCAATTATTACATCAAAAAATAAATGTATTTTTTTTGTTTTCAGGGTGAGAGCAACAAAATCAGCGAGAGTAGCAATACCGAATAGGTACCACATGAAGGTGGGGAGTTGCCTCATGGTGATGGCAAGCAGCCTATCCATTCAAGTATGTGTGCTATTAAATAAAAGTGTTTAATATGATTTTAAATATATAATTTATTATGTGTAATGATAAATTTTCTTATGTGAACGGAGGAGAATGTACCTACTCATGCTCAACTGGAAGAGGAACAAATGGCAGAACTAATGAACACTCCAATTGCCTCAACTAGTCAGCCAGCAGGTAAATATTATTGTAATGATATTGGAAATAATGAAATGTGTATCTCAATAATAACTACGCAATTATATCTATATAACTTTCTTGGTTTTTGAAGATGGTTCCCCTCTCCAGCGACCTCCATGGCCTACTATTCGACATACCAGAAGTATGGTACGGCAAAGCATGCCCACACAATTAACAAAAAGAGAGGGCACAACAACTAAAATGGGAAATGACAACGAATTAGATGTCCCCACCTTGGAATTTATGAAAACAAAACAAAACAAAACAAAATTGTAGTTGTATACATTTAAGATTTGTATTTGACTGAGTAAAGAAATGAAATACTTATAGTTTTGTTACGAGTTTCTTGATTTATTCGGTGCATGGTCATATTTTAGAATTGAGGTTTATAATGTGAATGTTATTGGTCAATTCATATTTCTGAATATGTGTGACATCTTTCGAGGAGTTTGGTTATGTTCAAGGGGTTGACCCCCCCTTCTGTAACACCCCGGTTTTGACCCCATTTGCATTAAAATGTATATGATGTATATATTGTAATTAATCGTGGTATGGAGATAAAGGTAAAATCCCCACTATCGATTTGGTTGTTTAATGTTTCAGCGATTAAAATCATTGCTGGTGGTATATCGTGCTATCCAGCAACTATTAATTCTCGCATCATGTAAACATGCATTTTAATTAAAAATACCCACAACCAGCTATGTCAATGCAACCATAATGAAATGGGCATAATTTTCCTAAGCATTGGGAGGGAAATTATTTAACCCTTGGGGCCAATGGGGACAAGCCAAGTGTCATTTGTTAAACCCATTTAGTTGTCACCCACCCTTTTGACTTACTCACCTTTCCTTGTCTCAATTAGTCAACTACCACATTAAAACCTTTAAAGTTAGTTGGGGGGGAAGTTATTGCCTGGGAAGTGGTGTGTGGAAGGACTGTCAGTCCTTTCCCACACTCACACTCCACCAAGGAGCTGATTGACCCTCACGTGGGTGGGAGAAGCCACCACGACCCCCTATTCTTCAATTTTCACTCACGCAGAAAGATGGGAGAGCCGTTTTTGGGGCATTCACGATTTTCCCTCTGTGTGTGGCCTTACCCTCATGATTTGGCTGTGTGGAGCTCTCATTCACGATTTTGGACCCTAAACGTTTTTCCCCATCATTCGACAATCACGTTGGGCTCTCTCTAAAATGGATGGAAGTTTCCTGTGCATGAATCTCGTTGTTGGATTTTGTTGTGCGTAGTTGTCGTACCGGTTTTGTGGTTTTGTGTATTCGAACCCATCTCCACACTAAGAGTCTGTTGAGTCTGATTTCCTTCCCAATCATGCTGTGTATTTCCCATTATTTTCAGTGGTGAGATCATGATTGTTGTTTCCTCATGAGTGTGGGTTGTTGCTGAGTTTTTTTGGCCACGTTAGGGCCATGAACAACTCGAATATTGTTTTGCTCAATTGGAACTGTGTATCACCATTTTGGATACCATAATGTTTCCTTTTTCTTCCCCAGAGCTGTGAATTGCTCAATTTTGCTGTGTGTATACAACGGTTGGTCATTGGACTGTATTGGATTGGGAATGAAGGCTTGGTCTGTTTGATAAACCTGATGTGTTCGGGAGCCTCATAGACAGAGCTAGAGGGTTGGCTTTCTTCTCCACACCCCCTGAATAGCACTGGAAGGGAAGTCAGGGCCTGAGGGACTGTGCAGCAGAGAAGGGACTGATTCCTTGTGTTGGGTGTGTGTGGGTATCCTAGAAGTCAGGCTAGTTTTGGTGCAGGTGTCCTTAGCTCTTCTGTGAGCCCACCAGCTTAGCAATCGGCTTTTCCCAGCTCCCTGATGGCCTGATAAACCCAACTAGGTGGCTTGGCTATGTACTGTTGTGTATATTTGGCTATGTGTGAGCTTGCTTAGTTTCCTTATTCCTTGGGGAATCATGCCCAGCTCGGTGGTGATAGTGTTGTTGAGAGATTAAGGAGCACACGGACCTATGGTTGGGTGGAACGTTGCAGCGACATAGCTGGTTGCAGGGCGTTTTTCTCTATAAGATAAGTATTCTTGTGTTTCATCCCTGCAATTTACATTTGATAATGAATTACAATGAACATGCTAATTGCTTGGATGTATGGTTTGCTTATGCCGTATGGTAATAACGTATGCATGTTTTAATTCAAAGCATTTTAATTTTATGTGTATGTTCATGGGGCTAGTTTCCTGGATAGATAATGTTATGGTAGCATCCTCTTCGTCGGTCGAAGGGTCGAGGACATTACAGTGTGGTATCAGAGCACACGTTGCAGCATGGGCCTCAATGGGACATGAAGAAGCAATGACAGAGGTAGGTTTCTCTTTTCCCAGGAGAGGAAAAATGTGAATGACAAGAAAATTTCAAAAAAAAACTCTAAGTATGAAAAATATCGGATGGCTTAGACTGAAACCCATCTGATACGTCAGATGACTTAGACTAAATCCCATTCAATACATCAGTTGACTTAGGCTGAAGCCCATTTGATACATCAGAGAACTTAAGCTGAGTCCATCCAGTAAAGAAACCAAGTGGAAAGAAATTTTGAAAATTGTCCAAGTTTGAAACTTTGTCGATGGTCTCGGCTGGGAGGAGCCAATACATCGGCTAACAACCCAATACCTAGACGACAGGGAAAACGAAGAGGAAAATTTGGAAAAAATTTCTAAGTATCAAAATCATCGAAAGACGTTCGTTGAAGCGGAGTCGAAGCTCTCAGCTGGGAGGAGCCGAAGCTCTCAGCAAGATGGAGCCGAGGTGTCGGAAAGGCTTGCCGAAAGGGAGCCGAAACTGCGCGAAAAGAGGAAGAAGAAAAGAAAATTTCAAAAATTCAAAAAAAATTCCAAGTATAGGAAATCTCAAAAAATAATAGAAGATCGATCAGCCAATGTGTATCGGAAGCTAGAGGAAGATCGAGCCCATGTGTAGCGAAGGATACAGGAAGATCGAGCTGATATGGCATCGGAAGACAAATGAAGATGGACCCGATGTGGCATCAAAAGATAGATGAAGATGGATCCGATAAGGCATTAGAAGATAGATGAAGACTCACCCGATAAGGCATCGAAAGCATTGTCAACTAGTGATCCGATACATCGGATGGCTAGTTGGGAAGGGATCCAATCAGATAAAAAAAAATCTGATTTTCTATATTATTTTTCAGTGGGATTTTTCAGTAGATTTCAGCAATTTTTTAGTGGATTTACAAGGCTGAAAAGGAGAAAAATGGCAGCGATCTAATGCGCCCCCTTGACCCTTGTCATCCCCTTGAGACAGTCGTTCTTTGAGGAAGAAAATTCTGTGTTTTGGGAAAAGTTGTCATTGTATGATTTTTCCAAGAGAAGGTAAGTAATTATGATTTGTATAGATGTTCTACAGCTAACAGTTGTGTTACTAACACATTTTGCAGAATCATAGTCACCTCTAAGGGAAATATTCCAGGTAGTGTGGTTTGGTAAGATAATTTGTGGTTCAGCCATGAGAACCCATGACAGATATGATGCTCGGGATTCCTACAAGCGTGCATGAGATGCCATGGGAGAAAATTTCCAAGTTGCAAATGATGGCATAGATTCTAATGGAAGGATATTCCAAGAGACACCACCAGATATTGTAGCCACCATGAGAAACTTGATTAAAGCCCAGGAATAGCAGCATTAGTTGAATGCTACTATGTTGCAGAGTTTGACAGAATTGCAAAGAAAGATAGACTCTGGACAGGGTATAGTAAAACCAAAAGGCAGTAAGAACAGTACCAGGAGAAGAAGAAGGACTTCTAGTAGATCATCTGACTCCAAAGAATCCAGCGGGGATTCAAGCTCTTCTTCTCCCAAGGCAAAGAGAAAGAGGCACCATAGGGATCGCTCTCAGGATGAATTTAAGAAGGCTAAACCTCCTACATCTGACAGTGAGGTAAAGACTGGACAAGAAGCTGAAGCTTGGCTTCTTGGAATAAAGAAGCACTTCCAAGTTTAGGATTATTCGGGAAACATGAAGGAAAGGGTTTCCATATTCAATCTGAATGGAAGGGCATCCATTTGATGGGAGCACTTCAAGCAAGTAAAGAGGATCAGTAAAAGGAGACTTAAGTGGAAATAGTTCAAGAAGTATTCCAAGCATAAATACCTCTCTAGTAGGTATTATGACGACAAAATTAAGGAGTTCCATGAGCTGAGATTGGGACAGTAGACCATGGAAGAGTATGCAAATAAGTTCTTAGAGTTGTTAAGGTATGTCAGGTACATCAAAGATGAAAAGGTGAAGGTTCAGCATTTTCTGAGTGGATTGCCTCAGTCGTACAAAGACAGAATTGAGTTTTGTGAACCTAGAACTCTTGAAGAAGCAATAAGGAAGGCTAAGTATTGCTATGAGCAAAGCAAAGGAAAACCTAATTATCATAAGACATGGAAGGAAAAGAAGAACGAGAAGTCTGACCAAATAAAGAAAGGTTTCAAACCTTCTAACTTCAGGAATCAGCAAAAGAAGCCATCCCAAGCTGTGAATAAACCAACTGGAGTGGTGGGAGAAAAACCTAGAGATCCACAACAGAACAGGGGACCACTCCAATGTTGGAAATGTGGAGGACCCCACATGCGCAGGAATTGTTCACTTGAAAATGAGAATGCAAGGCCAGCTTACAACATTCAAGAAGCAGAAATAGTCGGTCAAGTAGCAAGGGTCGCCCCTAGGATTTATGCGGCACTAGAGGACCGCCAAGCAGATCACTAGTTAACTGTGGTTGAAGTTGTGGGTAAGATTGTTGAGCAATCTGTTTCTATTTTTATTGACCCTGGTTCTACTCACAGTTACATTACCCCTAGAGTAGTGGAGATTTTTTATTTTAAGAAAGTAAAGCAGAGAAAATATTGGTTAGTTCAGGTAGCCACTGGAACTAAGAGAAAGGTTAGTGAAGTGGTAGAGAAATGTCCATTGGTCATGAATGGATTGGTCACTTGTGTGGATCTGAATGTTCTACCACTTGGTTCCTATGATTTTCTCATCAGAATGGATTGGTTAGAAGCTCACAAATTAAAGCTTAACTATTACAATAAGACTTTCGAATGCATGGATGAAGAAGGGAACCTAGTAGTTGTGAAAGGAATTCCAAAGGTGATTTCAGTAAGGCCAGTTTCAGTAATGCAGTTGAAGAATTTCTTTAGGAAAGGTTGCCAATTGTATGCAGCTCATATTTTGGAGGCAACAGAGGATGAAACTCCTAGGTTGGAGGACTTTCATGTGTTGCAGAAATTTAGGGATGTGTTTCCTGATGAGATTCCAGGGATTCCTCCAAAGAGGGACATTGATTTCATAATTGAACTTGTGCCAGGAGCAGCACCAGTGTCCAAGACACCCTATAGGATGAGTACACTAGAGATGCTAGAGTTGAAGATGCAACTGCAATAGTTATTGGAGAAGAAGTATAGCAGGCCGAGTGTGTCTCCGTGGGGAGCACCAGTTCTATTCGTAAAGAAGAAAGATGGTACACTTAGGTTGTGTATTGATTACAGACAGCTAAAGAACGTTACTATGAAGAATAAATATCCTTTGCCTAGGATTGATGACCTCTTTGATCAAATGAGAGGAGCAAAGGTATTTTCCAAGATTGACTTGAGGTCAGTGTTACTATTAGGTAAGAATCAAGGATGAATACATTCATAAGATAGTCTTTAGAAAAATGTATGGACATTATGAGTTTGTAGTGGTACCATTTGGTCTAACAAATGCACCAGCTACATTTATGTGCCTTATGAATAGTGTCTTTAGCAGGTGTTTGGACAAGTTTGTTCTTGTTTTCCTTGATGACATTATTATTTATTCTAAGAATGAGGAAGAGCATGAAGAGCATTTGAGATTGACATTGAAATTTCTCAGGGAGCATCAGCTGTATGCAAAGTTGAGCAAGTGTGACTTCTATAGAGATAGAATTTAGTATTTGGGTCACATTATCTCAAAAGAGGGTATATTTGTGGACCCTAAAAATATTGAAGCCATTATGAATTGGCCTACTCCAAGAAATGTGATAGATGTAAGATCTTTTATGGGACTTGCAAGATACTACCAAATATTCATTGAAGGATTCTCCAAAGTTGCACATGCCATCACTTCTTTGCAAAAGAAGGGGATGAATTTTGAATGGACATCGAGGTGTGAAGAAAGCTTCCAGCAGTTGAAGAATCTCCTCACTAGTGCACTAGTATTGAAAGTTGCAAACCCAAAGAAAGATTTTGTGGTATGTACAGATGCATGCGGACAAGGGCTTGGAGGAGTCCTTATGCAAAACAACCACGTGATATGTTATGAATCAAGAAAGTTGAAGGAACATGAGAAAAACTATGCCACTCATGATCTAGAGCTTGCAGCCATAGTGCATGCTCTCAAGATGTGGAGGCATTACTTGATGGGTAGAAGATTTGAGCTAAGGACAAACCATTGCAGTCTAAAGTATTTGTTTGATCAGCCTACTCTAAATTCTAGGCAAGCAAGATGGTTAGAGTTTTTATGTGAGTTTGATTTTGAAATCAAGCACATAAAGAGAAAAAAGAATAAGTTAGCTGATGCGCTCAGCAGGAAGGTGCAGGAAATGCATGTGGCATCTCTTAATATTTTCCAATCAGATTTGAGGCAGCAGATTGTTAATCATACTACTGGATATGAAATGTATGTGCAGGTAAAAGACAAATTGCAGCAGCAAAGTCTTGAGAAGAGATATGAGGGATATAAACTGTAAGAAGATGGACTTCTTACTTATAAAGGCAGAATCTATATTCCAAATGTAGCATAGTTGAGGAGAGTTGTTATGGATGAGATCCATCAAGCTCGATATTCTGGTCCCCCAGGATATTAGAAGACCATTGCTACAGCTAGACAGCAGTATTTTTGGCCAAGAATGAAAAAGGACATGGCTGAATACATTTCGAGGTGCATGAAATGTCAGCAGGTAAAGTTCGAGCATCAACACCCAGCAGGTTTGTTGCAACCTTTGCCAGTTCCAGAATGGAAGTGGGAAGTTATTTCCATGGATTTTATTATAGGATTGCCGATGACTTGGAGACAACATGATTCCATCATGGCTATGATAGACAAGTTGACGAAGGCAGCACATTTTATACCGGTTAAGTCTACACATAAGACTGATGACATTGCAAAGATCTTCATGAAGGATGTTTTCAAACTGCATGGATTTCCCAAGGCAATAGTCTCTGACAAAGATTTCAAGTTCACTTCCAATTTTTGGAAGGGGTTGTTTGCATATTTGGGTACAAAGTTGAGCTTCAACACTACCTACCATCCTCAAATTGATGGTCAGACAGAGAGAGTTAATCAAGTGCTTGAATACATGCTTTGCATGTATGTGATGGACAAACCCACTAAGTGGAAAGATTACTTACACTTGGTAGAGTTTGTTTATAACAATGGACAGTGAGCATCCTTGGGGATGAGTCCGTATGAAGCTTTGTATGGCGGAAGGTGTAGGACACCAGTGACTTGGGATAATCCAGTGAACAGGGTTGTGCTTGGTCCAGAATTGTTCAAGGAGATAGAGCAAGAGGTTGAAAAGATTACGCAGAATCTAAAAGCAGCTCAAGACAGATAGAAAATATATGCATAAAATCTATGTAGGGGATCATGTTTACCTCAGAGTGAGGGAAAAGAAGAGTTCTTTGAATCTTGGAAGTTGTGCCAAGTTGTCACCTAGATATTGTGGTCTGTTGGAAGTGCTTGAAAGAATAGGGCCAGTTGCATATAGAATTGCATTGCCTGCTAGCACTAGAGCTCATAATGTTTTTCATGTTTCTTTGCTTAAGAAATATGTATATGATCCTAACCATGTGATAAATTGGGATGTGATTCAGGTGGAACCCGAGGGAGAGTTCCAAATCAAGCCAATGCGCATCCTTGACAAGAAGGTCACAATGCTCTGGAACCGAGCCATAGGGAAGGTAAAGGTGCAATGGGAGCACTACGGTCTTGAAGAGGATATGTGGGAGCTGGAGGATTCCATGCGATTAGCACATCCATTTTTGTTCAATTCTGCGAAACACTGAGGTGGTACCAATGTAGCACTTTATTCAATTTTGTAAAGCACTGAGGACAGTGCTATTGAAGGGGGAGGGGAATGTAACACCCCGGTTTTGACCCCCGTTTTGACCCCGTTTGCATTAAAATGTATATGATGTATATATTGTAATTAATCGTGGTATGGAGCTAAAGGAAAAATCCCCACGATTGATTTGGTTGTTTTATGTTTTGGTGATTAAAATCGTTGTTGATGGTATATCATGCTATCTGGCAGATATTAATTCTCGCATCATGTAAACATGCATTTTGATTAAAAATACCCACAACCAGCTATGTCAATGCAACCATAATGAAAAGGGCATGATTTTCCTAAGGATTGGGAGGAAAATTATCTAACCCTTGGGCCTATGGGGAAAATCCAAGCGTCAGTTGTTAAACCCATTTAGTTGTCACCCACCCTTTTGACTTACTCACCTTTCCTTGTCTCAATCAGTCAACTACCACATTAAAACCTTTAAAGTTAGTTGGGGGAATTTATTGTCTGGGCAGTGGTGTGTGGCAGGACTATCAGTCCTTTCCCACATGCACACTCCACCAAGGAGCTAATTGACCCTCGCATGGGCAGTAGAAGCCACCATGACCCTCATTCTTCAATTTTCACTCACCCAAAAAGCTGGGAGAGCCATTTTGGGGCATTCATGATTTTCCCTATGTGTGTGACCTTACCCTCATGATTTGGCTGTGTGGAGCTCTCATTCACGATTTTGGACCCTAAACGTTTTTCCCCATCATTCGACAGTCACGTTGGGCTCTCTCTAAAACAGATGGAAATTTCCTGTGCGTGAATCTCGTTGTTGGATTTTGCTGTGCGTAGTTGCCTTACTAGTTTTGTGGTTTTGTGTATTTGAACCCATCTCCATGCTGAGAGTCTATTGAGTCTGATTTCCTTTCTAATCATGTTGTGTCTTTCTCGTTGTTTTCAGTGGTGAGATCCTGGCTGTTGTTTCCCCATGAGTTTGGGTTGTTGCTAAGTTGTTTTGGCCACGTTAGGGCCATGAACAAATCAGAGATTGTTTTGCTCAGTTGAAATTGTGTATCACCATTTTGGCTACCGTAATGTTTCCTTTTTCTTCCCCAGAGCTATGAATTGCTCGATTTTGTTGTGTGTATACAGTGGTTGGTCATTGGACTATATTGGAGTGGGAATGAAGGCTTGGTCTGCTTGATAAACCTGGTGTGTTTGGGAGCCTCATAGACAGAGCTAGAGGGCTAGCTTTCTTCTACACACCCCCTGAACAGCACTAAAAGGGAAGTCAGGGTCTGAGGGACTGTGCAGTAAAGAAGGGACTGATTACTTGTGTTGGGTGTGTGTGGGTGTCCTAGAATTCAGGCTAGTTCTAGTGTAGGTGTCCTTAGCTCTTCATTGAGCCCACTAGCTTAGCAGTTAGCTTTTCCCAGCTCCCTGATAGCCTAATAAACCCAACTACATTGGCTTGGCTATGTATTGTTGTGTATATTTGGCTATGTGTGAGCTTTCTTAGTTTCCTTATTCCTTGGGGAATCATGCCCAGCTAGGGGGTGGGAGTGTTGTTGAGATATTAAGGAGCACAATGGCCTATGGTTGGGTGGAACATTGCAGCGACATAGCTGGTTGCGGGGTGTTCTTCTTCATAAGATAAGTATTCTTGTGTTTCATCCCTGCAATTTACATTTGATAATGAATTACAATGAACATGATAAATGCTTGGATGTATGGTTTGATTCCACTGTATGGTAATAATGTATGCATGTTTTAGTTCAAATCATTTTAATTTTATGTGTATGTTCATGGGGCTAGTTTCCCAGATAGATAATGTTATGGTAGTGTCCTCTTCGTCGGTCGGAGGGTCGGGGACGTTACACCTTCCCAAGTTAACCCAAGGAAGATGAGATGACCGTATCATTTATAATTGGTTTAAATCTAATATATCCATGTTATTTTTATTTCAGCATTGTTGTCTTTCATTAACAACTTACATATGATATATATTGCTACTGTTTTGTTTTTTGTACTTCAATGATTATTGCAGCTCTTTATTTTATAGTACTTTGTTGATCAAAACAATTGATATACCTATATTTGTGGTTTTTACAATTTATATGTGAAATGTTATTCACTTTGTTGCATAGGTTATTTTTTAATATGTGTGACATCTTCTAAGAACTATGGTTATCCTCAAGGGGTCGGCCACCACGTTCTGAGTTAACCTGAGGAAGATGAGATGACCACATGAGATTCCTTATCAAGTGATGATGGTTATGAGCTTCCACTCTTTGCATGAGACACATGAGATGTATAGCCACATACAGTTGAGAAGGTCGCGTAACCTACCCTCACGTTGACTTGATGTGCATGAGCCTAGTATGATGTCATGTTGCGTTGTTATGTTACGTTGACTTGCATGTTTACTTGTATGTAATGTTTACCCATATGGATACTCATGATTGACCCTTACATGGTGACGTTGAACTATAAAACCCTTAAATGTTGACGTCCAACTTGTTGATGACTAGAGTGACCCCTTAGGGGGTTTGTCCACCCTTGATTTGACCTTAAGATCCATCCTTAGGTTTCATCCACCATAGCACTACCTTATATGACGTTTTTGCAGTACTTTGCTATCATTTTTTATTGTGACTTGGTCGTACTGCTATGTTGCTACTATTTTTTATTTGTGAGGGTTGGATGATCTATTGTAGGGTATTTTCCAATTCTTGAATCTCCCTTTTCACATGTATGTTGGTCTAGTTGAGTCTCATGCAAGTAACCTAATGCTAAGAGGTTGAAGTCTATTTAGAATCATTTTTTTCTGAGGATAAGGGAGGTATTCCCTAACATATTATGTTGATTTTATAATTGGTTTAGATCTGATATATATTTCTACTTCTATATATCGTTGTCTTTCATTAACAACTTAGATCTGATATATATTTCTATTATTGTTATAGTTATTGTTTGCATTACTTTAATGGTTATTGTAGCTCATTATTTCTGAGATATGATAGACATGAAGGATATTGACGTATGGTTTTTCTTTTCCACAAAAATGGCATAATTTTATTGTATTGTAATAATACATACAACATGACAATTGTGCCATATTTTTTTTCTTTACATGTCCTCTATCTTGTATACCCAATTGATGATGTCGCTATTCAAAATATTCATATGTACAAATACATATGTTATTAATCAAAATCTATCTTGTGGCGTTGTGTGAGATGCCCAGTAGTTGTACATAAGGCATGCAGTCCATGGACAGACGTGATGACTCTTTTCATGCATACACTATGGCCAGCAGTATGTTGGAGGCATAACAAAGATTATAGGTTGGATCCCAAGGTTATAATTTTTCTATCCTTCCTTTTGGTAGCTTACAAGTGTTCCTTTCTAGCTCAATAACATTGATGTTATGAAGAACCTATTTTTCCTTTATGAACCTGGTTTAATCAAGTCGTATTATGGGATGATAAATTTTATCCAAACTTTCTGAATAATTTTACCGGTGTGTTGCTTACTGTTATTCAAGCAGCAAATATCCCCTCTATAGGAAAATAGTGGTTCAAGCACATCAAGTTGGCATCAAATAGTTAGTCTCAATTCCTTAATAATTACACATCCAATCCTAATGTCAGAAGGGGGTTACGAAGAGAATTGTTAGCATCTTCATGGGATGAGGTAAGCTTCATATTTCAAAATTTTATTACATGTGAATGGAACTTCTATATTGTTTACCATTATCACGTCAATATTATGTTATATTTCAAAAATGGTAAACTCATGAATATGCCTTATTACTTTTTCATGGATCTCATTATCATGGCCAATGCAAGTTGGAACAGAGCAAGGGATAACATGAGTATATTTCATCAAGGATGCATTCAAATGGTACTATAATATTGGTTGTAAAAATTGCATATCACTTGGGTTCAATTCTTCAAGGTTTCCATAAAACTTAGAGGGAAAGAGTTCTCTACAACTATTCTTTAAAAAAATATAACCACCAAGAATTCACAATAGCATCATCCCATGAGGCACCGACTACCACGGTTGTCGATTCATTCCATGAAGCCTCAAAACGGGATCCACCAACATTATTATTGATGAAACTATTTTTTTAATAGAAACAGATAATATTTTATATTAACAAAAATCCCAAATGTTGAAGCATTGGGAAATTACACCGAACCTTTAATTCTGAAAAAATATTACTGTAACCAACACTACTAGGTTCATCTGCTCCATTTTTATATAATACTGAATAACAAGAGGAAATACTATGTTCCTACTGACTATATTTTTAAATATACAAACAAACTATACTCTAAAAAATGCAAACAAATTGTCCCAATAGTAAACAAAAAATATCTCCTAAAACTTGATTATTTCCCTTAACCGAACCCAGGGCCTATGCCACCTTCTATGTTCTGGTTGGCTTCAACTTCTTTATAAACTTGGTATCCAAAGGACATTGTTCCAAACTCAATCTCAACTTGGGTAAGCCTATCTAAGAGCTCCTGAATGGCTTGAGCATGCTCATGTCAGCGAGTTTCCTTAATTATTGCTTGCTCCCTTTGTATCACTCTAAACTCATGAAGGTACTCTACCACCTACTCCAAATTCTCCCTCATCTTGCCTCTAAACCAAAAAAGGTGTCAGTTTTGACTATCCATTTCATCTTTATCCATGCGCAGGTATCGTCCCATGGAATCCAAGCCATGTTGTGGGAAACATGGTTAGATTTATTCACTGAAATTGTTGGATTTTCTCCCTCCTCCAGGGATCCTGACCCAGGTTCAGTCCCTTCTGCTTAGTGCAAAAAAACCCAATATACCGGCCTGATGGAGCAGAGATCAATCGGCAACACCTGCGACGAAGATGTCGTCTCACCCAAGATATCTCTCTTGAATGGGTAACTACCAGAACCATGTTTCCGCAGTTAGGTGGGGAATTTCTGGCACCTTTTCCTTTTACCAAGGCTCTCAACGGATTCTATGAGTGGATTATTTATTTTCACTATGATTCAACATTTAGGTCATGACCCAGCTTCTCTTATGCAACTTATTATATGAACAGTGGTTGTGAAACATAATCGTAATCAACAAATACAATGTGACTGATATACATTTATTCATCTGTAATAAAATATATAATCATTCATTCAATGCAACATTTACACAAGTATTTCAAACACATTCATCATTCACACATATATACAGAATATAAGGTGGAAACCCATCCAAGAAAAAACCACATGGTGTTCTTCATCTGGCATGAGGAAATAGATGCACCTTTCGTCCGCGCACTAAGCTGCAAACTATGTTCAAGATCTTCTTATCTATCTTTACTGACTCTTACTCCCTCTCATGCTCTCTTATATCCTCGCTATTCTCTTCCTACTTTTCTCTACTAATGATCTGCACACAGCCTACATCAACTCAACATTCCCTACTCTCATGCGCACTCAGGTGGAGATCCTTCACTCAGATGCACTCAGCAATACTAACAGACAAAATACAGATCCATCAACCAAAATCTAACAGTCAGAAGCTAATGAGAGTCCACCCTTGTCTAATTGGAGTCCATATCGAGATTCTAACCCACATACAGCTTGGGTTCTCTCATTTATATCCTCATTACAAACTCAATACATACTCGATACAGACTTGATACAGAATCAATACAAACTCAATACATACTTGTTTTCTGTCGCTTTCCAATCCGACTTCCTATATCCAACCAATAGGTTGTCTTTCTGATTCTAGTAACACCTAACATGAGGCAGTAATAGCATGCCTTACAGATATGCCTTCATACGTGCGGTTTCTTTCGGCTCTAGTCGAACTTGTACCCATGATCATTAAGGCTTGTCGCTTTCTGAGCATTGCACCTTACTGTCATTTTCTAGCAGTTATGTTACTCACACACCTTCTAATATTGTTATTTTGTTGCACCTTCCCTTGTCACACTCCTTCCTTTTGTCGTGGCTTCCTCTTCTGTTGCACCTCTTCCTTCTTATTCCTTCCCTGTACTACTTCTATCACAGCTTCCTCTTCTTCTTTATCTCTTCTCCATACTTAGGCATATTTCTAAGTGAATTCTACCTTCTGATCCCTAGGCCCAATAGGACCCCAACACTCATCTGTGGCTCATCCCAATCCACTTGAAGCTATTCCTCCATGCCTTAACTTGCATTGATTTTGCTCTAAAAATATTCCATGATTTTCACCACTCTCTCTACTTCTACATGCACCTCTTCCTCTGTTTTAAGTAATTGCTCCACTAGGTCGGAACAAACACATTCTGACATGACCTTCTCTACTAATGCAGCTACGACGTGCACCTTCTGATGTACAGGTTGAATGATTCCTGTAACATTTTCTGCTTTAGCTTGCAGCTCTTCTACCTTCTCCTCATGGTGTTGTTTTTGTGTGTGCGGCATTGTCATTTGCTGCTGCAATTTCCTCATCTATGTTGCCTTAGCCATTTTCTATATTAAGGGTCGCTACTTCATATCATTCCTTATCTACGTAATGCTTACTTCAAACATAGTCATCTCATTTACAATCTTCTATGATTGCTCATCATCCATTAGGGATTCCGAAGTCTAAGAGACTTGGTCGATAGCCTTGGAACATATTTCTTCTTCTTCTTCAATCTTCTTCATAGTTTCAATTGTTGCTTCTCTTCTTTTCTCTATCACCTACAAGGGTGTGCTTGGTCTTACCTGGTCCTCAAGATTTGTAACCTTCCTCCCAAGTTCATACGTTATCTTTCCAAGTCAAATGACCTTGACTTCAACCTGCATTTCCAATTGTATTTCAGCATCTTCAAGATTCAAACAAGTAGGGTTTACAATATTGTCAAGTTTCAGTTTACTTTCTTCTCTCACCTTCACTTTGTGCTTGGTCTTTTGCATCTTTTCCTTTATTTCGTTAATAACCTTCTCAGATTGCTTAACCTGTTTACCAAGGGCACTTTCTCTTACTCTAATTTCTGCGACTACAACTTTATGTAAGGCATATACTTCCATCGGTCGCATCTTCAAAAAATCTATGAGTACCTAGCCAACACTTTTGGTGACTTCATTAGACTCTAGGGTTCCCAAATCCATTAC
The DNA here is from genome assembly GCA_001517045.1 of Pseudotsuga menziesii. NCBI lineage: Eukaryota > Viridiplantae > Streptophyta > Pinopsida > Pinales > Pinaceae > Pseudotsuga > Pseudotsuga menziesii. The sequence goes on from LPNX010115401.1 coordinate 264,044, forward strand.
TTATCCTATAATTTGTACCCTGATTGGGTGGTCTGACGTTGTTCTCTGGGGTTCCGGCACTTCAGAAGGACCCAGATCATCCTGCGACTCTAGTACTTAGGGTACACAATCCACTGAAATTTTCAATTCTTCAATTGTTTTACCATGTTCATTCAAACTCTCTATAATATTAGTAGTAAACTCATTATGTTTCCTTTCGAGGTCATGGAAACTTTCTTGGGAAACTTCTTATAATACTTCTGCTAATGTTGCAAACTCTTAATCATCCATGCGGAAGATATCGTCTTGCTTATTATCCTTCTATTTCTTACACTTAGGTTCTCTTCATTCTTCTGCAACTTTCTCTCCCTGTTGTTTTTGTTGTTCCGGTGATGGCTCCTGAGGAGGCGAATTGGACTTAGTATTGTATGGATCCCTACCTTGTTTGTCTTTCCTGGGGTTTTTTTCATGATTGACCTCTTTCTCCCTTGCTTGAGATTTCAGTGCTTGTTGGCACCATTCTTGTCACCAATCGCTAACAAAGGTTTCTATGTCATATTCCGTCAATACAAATTGTGTCACCACCCATTGGAAATCTAGGTTCCTCCGTGGTTGGATGTCGATATAATGTGGACCAATTTGAAATCTGATAATTCCTTGAAATCAGGAAATACTGATCGCATTAAGTTTCGTCTGGTGCTTCACTGGATTCTTTAAGGATTCACTATGTACAAAAAGTTCAATGTTACTATATGTTTGTCTGTTCTTGTCTATTGAGAACCGAAGGTTCTAGTATCTTGCTCCTATACATCTAACAGGTAAATCTACCGGCTGATAGTCTGTCATCTCATACAAAACACCAAATGAAATTAAGATCAGCATGGAAAGAGTAATAGAAAGTAGTACCTTCTTCCTACGATGACGCTGCATCTTGTAACAACTCATTGAGAAAAAATTGTGACCAATTGATATGGACTCTTTCTGCATAGAGTGCAGCTAGTATCACTGCACGTGCAGTACATTTTTTTGGATGCGATGTGCGTAGCACTTTGCATGAAAATATTGTTGTTGTCATCCAAACAGAAGGGTCATTAATGGATGACATTAAGAATCCTCTGATGGCCCTGACCAGGTCATACTTATCCTTTACATTCGCAATCATGGTTGGGTCTTTCTCCTTCTTTAGAATTGATACTGGGTCTGCTCCCACCCTTGGAAAGCCTGTAATTATTGAAATTAGATCAACATCAACCCAGTATGGTTTGTTTAGCCACGAGAATCCTCCATGAACAACTACTAGTAGATTCTTTACATAATTGTTCACTTATGTGCTTTGGACAAAGTGTGGCATGAATAGTAATGAAAACAACCCAAACTGTTCCAATCCTTTCGCCCATTTCATTGCAACAAAATGGTTTGGTGAGTCAGGCATATATTTCACTAGTTTCATGCAGTTCTTTCATCCATAGGTCTTAATTTTTTTGTGTCATGATATTCAAAAGATAACCTATGTAAATGTGGCATGATATCCTCCAGTACTTTAATTCCTTTTGGTAGATTGGGTGTTACCACTGTAGCACAATTCTTACTTGGGATGCAAACCTGTGGTGCATCCATCCTCCTTGGTGGAATATATGGTGGCATCAAGTTTCTAGTTTCAAAATTTTCTTGTTGTTCATCGACTAGTGGCATTGTTGTTTCTTTCTCCTTTCTTTGTTTCTTCATTGTCTAGTTTCCTTTTGAAGCTGGTGATAGTATTGGTTCCTCTACTCTGCATTTTCATGACGGCCGAGGTGGAACCTATCCAGCAATTGGGCTAGGATACTTCTTTGGGGTAATATATCCCACAGTATCTTCCATAATAGGGGTAGTGATGCAGGTCCAACTTCAGGTTCCACAGTGGTACTAACACTCGATATTGAAATAACCATGAATTGGCTTCGACTCTTTGATTTGCAGAGAATAATCATTCTTCTCTTCTCTAGGAATAATGAATCTACATGCCGACGCAAAGTGTAATATGAAATATAAGATTTTCGATAGTTGTCCTTCACACAAGCAGGTATTCCATTAGAAAGGATCCATCCTTTCAACCTCATGGGTCGGCAATTTGGATCATTTAAGGAATATTTTCAACATGTCATTAATTAGATGACCTCTTTAAAGGAAATTATTGTTATTTATGGTAGGCGTGATCAAAAAGTATGCCACCCGATTTTGTTGATATTTCCAATTCAATGATTGACATCTATCTTGTCGCAAGTTTATTGATTATTGTGCCCATGTCACATCATTTCCCATCTACATTTTGTCATGTGGTAAATCCACTTCTCTTTTCAAACTCCATCAACATCTTGTCACTCCTCTTATGACCTGGATTCTGTATTCTTTCATTTTTTTCTCTCTTCATCATTTGTTTTCCCGTCGCACTCATTGTGACTCATGTTTTCCTTCCCAAAAGGGTTTTTATCCTGCAATAGGCCAATTGCCTTTGTTGAATCCTCTGTTAATGATTTCCATAACAACATATGGTCCTAAGCAATGTGTTTTCAACTTTCTTTTATGCTTGAAAAATTTACTGTTATGCATAAGAACAAGACCTCTGACTTCAAAAAGCTTGCTCTTAATGTGTCTATCTTGCCATACTTTTTTCCTTTTCTTTTCTACGTTGTGGTGAAAACCTGCAACAAAGTATTCTTCCTCCAAATGGATTAGTTGAATAAATCATTCTTCTACAGCATCAAAATATGTCATTTTCATGATCGCGACAATTCTCAAACTAGGTACAATATATTCCATAGGCATGACATATTCTTATCCATATACCAACCTGAATGGTCTTTGGCATGCTAACTTCTTACATGTTGTGCGATATGCTCATAGCACTGTGGAGATATTATGATCCCAACCATCTCTTCGTGCATTACAGACCTTTGTTAGTGCATTTTCCATAATCTTGTAAAATTCTTCGACAACTCCATTTGCTTGCGGGTGATATGGAGTTGTTCTTCAATGTTGTATCTGGAATTAATCAGTTAGTTCTTCAATCAATTGATGAACAAAATACGTACCTTAGTCGTTGATCAAAATCTATGGGAAACTGAACCTTGTCACAACATTTTCAAATAATAACTTCACAGATGTCGCATCAGTACAGTCCTTTACTGGCACAACTTCTGCCCATATGGTTAGGTAATCAGTCGCAGTGATAATATACCTTTCTCCTTTGCATTTTCCTACTGGACTGATAGGTCCTATGAATTCAACATCCTATTTATCAAATTCTTGTAATGTTATTTGTGGTACTAATGGAATTTCATCTCTTCGGGACGGCTTCCCTGTTCTTTGACAGATATCACAGCTGTGATAATAATCTCAAGCGTTTGCATGCATAGTAAGCCACCATAACCCTACTTATAATATCTTGCGCACCATCTCTTTTCCTGCATAGTGTCCTCCTATGACACCAGCATGTGCCTCACTTAATATCATTAGTTGCTCATCTTCCAAGAAACAATGTCAAATTATCTCATCAAGACCCATTTTATACAAGTATCCAGCAATCAACTGGAAACCTGCAGCTTGTACTACAAACTGTTTCTTCTACGCAGGGGTAAACTCAGTTAGCGCATAACCTATACCAAGAAACTGTATGATATATTTATATTGATCATCAAAGATTCTTATCGCAAACAGTTGTGCATCAGTAAGATTATCTTCCAAACTTGTGGGTTCTTTTCAACTTTCAATCCTTGATAGGTGGTCTGGTCCCAAATTCAACCTACCCGGTTTAACAATTATCTCATAATTAAATTCCTGGAAGAGGAGAAGCCACCGGCAAATATTCCCCCCCAACACTGGCTTATTGAACAAATATTTCAGCACGGAATGGTTTGTGTAGTTTTTTAAATGTACACCCAGTAAATAGTGTCTAAATTTTTGCATCGCATATACCATCACTAGCCCTTCTCTCTCCATTGTGGTGTAATTTTTCTCTATAGTTGATAACTTTTTGTTGGAAAAGGAAATGGGGTGATCAATCGATCATTAACCGGTTGTGTTAGTACCATGTCAAGCATGACATGAACATGATATTCTTTTTGACAATCTAGAAATACAAGTATTGGCGCAGTAGCCATCTTTTTTTGAGCTTGTCCATACTTTCTTGACATTCGTCTATCCACTGAAACTTGGTGTCTTTTTTCAGCAATCTCTCTATCGGGGTAGTCTCCTCCGCATATCCCTTGATAAACTTCATGTTGTATCCTGTATGTCCTAATGTTGCTCTTAACTGCTTAACTATGGTAGGGGGTGATAAGTTGAGGATGATGGCAATTTTGGTTGGATCGACCAAAATTCCATCGCGACAAACCACATGGACCAACAGAGCTCCAAAAGGTGCACAAAAAATACACTTCCTCAAATTTAGGGAAATTTTATACTGCCTGCATCTTTCCAACATCATTCTAAGACTCTCTATGTGATATTTTACAAGACCAAATATTGTCCAGTCGTCAAAGTAGACTTCAATAAATTTATGTATAAAACATTTAAATGTAGCAACTATGACTCTAGAAAAAATTCCAAGTGCATTCTTGAGTCCAAAGGGAATTACTGTGTATTGATAGCATCCCAACTCCGTCGCAAAGGTAGTCTTGTATCAGTCCTCCTTTGCAATTCTTATCTGATGGTATCCAGAGAATCCATCAGTGAATGAATCCATTTCTTGTCCTCCGACATTCTCCAATACTTCATCTGTGAATGGATTCGTAAATGGTTCATGCAAGCATGCATCATTTAATTTCCTCAGGTTAACACAAATTCTCACTTCTCCTGAAGTTTTCTTGTCTTGCACTACAATTGGACTGATATATTTTGATTCTTCAACAAGTTCTATCACACCTCCTTCCAGCGTTCTGTCCAATTCATCTTTAACTTTTTCTTTGTAGAGCAGGTTTAATCTGTACAGTCATTGTCTGACTGGTTTTGCATTGGGCCTCAAAGATATATACATTTCACCAAGGTCCCCGACTATGCCTTTCATTTCAAAAAAAAATTGTAGGGAACAGATCCTGAAATTCATGCAGTAAGTCAATGATCTTTCCGACAGTCTCATCGTCCCAATAATCTCTAATATTAGCAAAATTTGGGTTTTCAGTCGACCCAATATTTACTTTCTTGATCTTGAGTGGACTTAGGAATTAGTCACTAGACATACCAGCTCCTTCCACTACATGCATACCCTCTGACTCAGGTATGTTTATCTCAAGCAGATCATCATCATTCGGTTCTCCTGTAATATTGTAACATTCCTTCCAGTTGTGTACTATCGTGGTGCATTGATGGAAGTTCGTGGCCGCAACTGGGATTTATTCAAATATATTTTCCTTCATTTTCTATAGCGCAGCGTCAATCGTTGGATGTTCACTTGTGAATTCAAGTGTATGTGTGAAGCTTGTAACTAACCCTTCCCATTCGACTATTCCTCGTCGTAGCTCCACTAATGTATACCAATTTATTGGTACCATATCCAACGTGTGTATCAATTGATGAACCCACTCCTGTCACGGATATTCTTGCCATGTCCTGAGACAATGTTCAATATGCTCCATAGGATTTGTCAATCATGTGTACTTCTGATCAGAATAACTTATCTCTTCCCCAAATCTAATCTCTAGTATTCGTTTACACTGTGGCCACTCGAATATAGATTGTTTATGTGTACCCCAAAAACTAGCAGGCATAGCTTTTAGCACAAAGACCAAGGCAAACAATCGCTGTGATTCTATAATTTTTTCTTCAATTTCCACCATAAAAGATGCAAGGTTAGGTAATCCTTCATATGTAGGCAACGCGCTTGCTGTGGATCCTACTCTTTGAACAGATCTTGTAATCCTTGTGCATCTTCTCATGGAGACTTCATGTAGCCTGTTTTTCCAATTTTCTAGGGAATCACCTTAATCAGATGTGCAAGAACTTACACTCTTCCAACTCATTTTACCATCAATTGTTTGATTTATATAGTCTTCTCTTAATGACATGATATTGTACAACTGATCTAGATAATTTCCTTGACCTTAATTATTTACTGGCTCAACATATCTCTGCCCTTTGAGCGAATCCATTGGCTCAACCACCCTTAGTTCATAATCTTCAAATGATAAGATCCTTTTCTTGAATTTTATAATGGTTCAGTTGTCTATTTCCCAATCAATTCCCAATAGTATAGGATATGGATTTGTGTTGTCGATAATGTCAATTACTTTGAAGTCGACATATTTTCTTAAGCCTTCAAGTTCTATAGGCACTTGAGTTATCCTACCAATTGGTAGAACCTTCGACTGTTTTGAAAGCATTAGTTGAATGAGGGACCAGTCCATTCTTTATTCATGCTCTCCCATGTTTTTCTTGTCAATATGTTAACATCTGAGCCCAAATCTAATATCATATAATCCATATCATATTCTCCTATTTGCATAATCATTCACATTTCTCGTCCTGTCTTTAGTCTCTTCCTGAAATGTTTAACTCTTTTTTCAGGTCGCGGGTCATCTGGAGTTTCTTCCATTAGTGCTAACAGTTCTACAATAGCACCTTTATCATTGATTAGTGCTAAACATGTCCTGATGTTGATGGTTGATTAGCATCAACAAACTCTAGTCGCACATCCAAGAAGACTTATTTCTCCTTCTAGACATCTAGTGGGGATTTTTTTTATGTCGCGGGTCTGTCCTGCGGTTGTGCTTGTTGTGTATTCTGGTTTGCACCTATCGTAGCATCGCCTCTTGTAACCACAACAATGTGAGGTTCTCTTAGCTCAGTAGAAATCATCTGAAGGTTCTATTTGGGGTTCGAATTCTCATTCTGCACTAGATTAGGGTTGATGACAATTCGAGCCTGCCCATTTCGCAATTAGTTGTGAACATTGTTCAACAGCGTGATCAAATGCCTTGCAATATGTACATGTTTTTGCAGGAATTTGGAAATATCAAGAAAAATATCCTAGTTTTCCACAGTTATAACATATGACTTGGCCTCTTCCATGACCAAATCCTCCCCCTCCTTGTTGTTGTCCTTGGCCTCGAAAATTTCCAACCTCCCCTTTACTGAGGGTATTGTTGTTGTTGTGGATACTGATTTTGTTGGTATTGCAGCTAAGGGTACTATGGATGTTGATATTGAGGAGGTTGATATTGAGGTTGCGCTCATTCATCTTGCATATGTTCATCATTTTTCATTAAGTAAGTATCCATCGTCTTTTCTTGTAGCAGTTGAAGTGCTCTACAATCATTTTCATCATGACCTAATGATTTACAAAATTTACAATACAGGCTATATGGTGCACCTACAATATTTTGTATGTGCAGACATTCTTTGGACTTGTGGCCCCTAGTCTGGAATATTCTACACCAAGGCATACCTTGGGTGTTTATTGGATTCAGTACTCCTTCTACGACGTATTTTATGAGCGTCATGAAATTGTCTTTATGGTGTCCGTCTATTCTACTTCTTATACATAATAGTTATTCTTGAACTTCCTTTCCTCTCTTAATGTCCTATAGCAACACCGTAAGGTTGAAAAGTTGCAACTGAATTTGCATCATTCATGTGCCACTATCTCCAATCGGCGAGGATTCTAGCTTCATTATTATCTCCAGAGCTTCTATCTGCGACATAATATTATGTTTCATCAACAGGTATCTAATATGCGGTAACAAGGCAGAAATAAACCATTCCTTTTGTTGTACATCTGACATTTGGAAGCTCACTTTGTCCATCGATGTCTTAAATCTATGGTCAAATTCCCAGATAGATTCTGTCAGTGGCTGCTTGATTTCTTTAATCTTAGTGATGCACTATGATTCAGAATCTGGATTTTTAAACTCATCTATCATACCCACTCGAATCTCGTCGAGTATCTTCTGGAAAAATCCTACTGGAACTATGGAAAATTCCATGTACCAGTCAAGCACACAGCCTCATAGAGTCGTGATCATCTGTGCTTTCTTGATATTCTCATCCTGGATCTGTCGCACAGTCCATACGGCCTCACAAAGGAACCAATGTGGTTCTAGGTCCTCCAACCCATTTCCATTGAATATTGGTAACTTAATGTCAGCTCCAGCCATTGTATTTATTGTTGGTATAGTTGGAACAAAATTTTGGTTAGTCGAACTCCCTTGTCCACTATTTACAGCGTTAGTACTACTTGTATTTTCAAATGGACTTGGATATAAGTCTCTAGATCTTACCTCCGGCAATGTATGTGATCTTGTAGGCAAGTTTTAACCATGTTCTCATTCTAGAGCTCAGTCGACTCTTTTGATTCTTTGTCTTCTTCAGAGATCGGTTTATATTCTTCTTCTTCATTGCAAGACCCTTCGTCTACATATGATGCAAGCTCGTATCCCTCTTATTCTTTGTTTGTTCTGCAACTGCCTCTTCCTAACAAAGTCTTTCTTTGCTTACCGGATCTAAATCTGCTTCTGCTTCTTAGAAATCCCGACTCTGGTTCAATTCCACTATCTCCTGGGAACATCTCAATTCAGGGTGCGTCAGTTATTACAGAGTTCTGTTGCGACATACCCACTCTTTTGTATCACAACCTTTACTTGTCACATTTGCATAACTCCTTTTTCATAGACAATCATTTTTATCCACGTCTTTAAAGATGACAGATATCTACCGCTTGGCCCTTGAAAACATTTTCACTCTCCCTCACTGTATGAGGTTATTGTGTCAATAGAAAACTCAGTAATGTATCCCTCTAATATATTATCTATCCAAAAATCCACATCCCTCAACACAGGGTTGCTCACTCCTTCCAGTCGCTCAATTAACTGAGGAGTCCATTCCTCCAGTTCTTCTCCTTGAAAATTTCTTTGTTGGGTTCCAAACCTATAAAACCATTCATGCAACGCAATGGGAAACTCATAAAATAAAAACTCATTAATGTCTATATAGATGTATCGGCCCAACCACTCTATTGGGTTCCACCAATATCCTTCGCTTTCTTTTATTGTGAATTCTAACTACTTAAACTCCACCCAATCTTGGATCTCAGGTTTCGTTGGTTGCCACAACATATCCCTCACCACATTGATTCGGGTCCCAACAACAAAACCATTTGTTGTGTTTTCTCCCTCCTCTGGGTATCCTAATCCAATTTCAATACCTTCTGATCAGTGCAACAAATCCCAAGATATCGGTTTGAAAAAGCTCAGTCGAAAGTACCTGCGACGCAGATGTCATCTCACCCGAGATATCTCTCTTGAATGGGAAACTGTCAGAACCCGGTTTCCGCAGTTGGGTGGGGAATTTATGGTACCTTTCCATTTTACCAATTCCCTCAATAAATTCTATGGGTGGATTATTTATGTTCATTGTGATTCAAGAGTTAGTCTGTGACCCAACATCTCTTATGCAACTTATTATATCAACACCGGTTTTGTAGCGTAATCATATTCAACTAATTCAATGCGACTGATATACATTTATTGATCTGTAAGAAAATCTATAAACATTCATTTAATGAAACATTTACACAATTATTTCAAACACATTCGATGTTCACACATATACATAGAATATAACGTGGAAACCCATCCGGGAAAAAAACAAAAGGTGCTCTTCATATGGCATGAGGAAACAGATGCACCTTTCTTCTGCACACTAAGTTGCAGAGTCTGTTCAAGATCTTATTCTGTATATTTATAAACTCTTCCTCCCTCTCATGCTCTCTTATCTTCTCTCTAGACTCTTCCTAATTTTCTCTACTAATTATCCGCACACAACCTAGATCAACTTAACCTTCCCTACTCTTTTGCGCACTCATCTGCAGATCCTTCACGCAAATGCACTCAACAATACTAACAGACAAAATACAAAGTCATCAACCAAAATATAATATTCAAAAGCTAATGACAGTCTACTTTTATATAATTGGAGTCCAGCTCGAGAGTCTAATCCACATACAGCTTGGGTTCTCTCCTTTACAGCCTCATTATAAACTAGATACATACTCGATACAGACTTGATACAGACTCAATAACGAATCAATACAAACTCTATATATGCTTGTTTTCTGTCACTTTCTCGATCGACTTCCTATATCCAGCTAACAAGTTTTCTTTCCTATTCTAGTAACACCTAACGGGAGCCACTAACAACCTGACTTACAGATATGCCTTCATACGTGCAATTTCTGTCGACTCTAGCCAAACTCGTACCCATGATTGTTAAGGCTTGTCACTTTCTGAGCATTACACCATACTATCATTTCCCAATCGTTATGCTACTCGCACTCCTTCTGATATTGTTATTTTGGCTCGCCTTCCCTTGTCGCACTCCTTCCTTCTGTCATTGCTTCCTCTTCTGGTGTAGCTTCCGCTTCTATTGCACCTCTTCCTTCTTCATCCTTCCCTTTACTACCTCTATCGCAGCTTCCTCTTCTTCTTTATCTCTTCTCCATACTTAGGCAGAATTCTAAGTGAATTATACCATCCTATCCCTATGCCCAACATAAATCCATATCCTTGCTTCAAGTGACAGAGAGCTGAATCCCTTGATTTTGTACGCAATTCTGAAGGAGAGTTGTCGAATCGCTAAACAGGAAGATAACAATGACTTGTTTCCTAATACCCTTTTCAATTAACAGGAAGACCCATGAGATTCGTTGACTGCCTTCCTCCCTAATACTGTCACATGCATCCATCATGGGAATGATCTATGAGGTGTGGCTTAAATATCCAAATCCCCCTACTTTTCTCACCCAGGGCACACTTAAGGTCATCGAACTTGATCAGTGTTGTACCTTCTAGACATAGGTCGTTGTCATTGCAGATATTCGGACTGAAACATCACCTCCACACGTGAGTTCCTTCTCCATTGTTTGATGCAGGAGCATCCTTCTCTCCATCTAAATCCAAATACTACATGTTTTATTAGGCCTAGAGGGGGTCTTTGATTTCTGAATTGATAGTCTTCAAACTATCACATTGTAAATAAACCTATGTTTTATTTGATTCTAGATAGATGGTTAGTCATTTAGCTCAGTCACTAAGAGGATGAGTCAGTCATTGGGTCAATTGATGAATCATGTAACAAAGTCCTCAATTAGTAGTAGTGAATCATAAAATAGGCTTAAGGGTTTGTTGTAATTAGGATTAGTTAGCAGATTATGAGGATCTGAACCAGAATTGGTTCATGAATTCAATTGTGTGTGTGGGTGTGTGTGTGTGTGTGTGTGTGTGTGTGTGTGTGTGTGTGTGTGTGTGTGNATAGACACAGAAGGATATAGAGATAGACAGAAGAATATATGGGAGTAGGAGAAGTAGCCAGAACAAAGTAAATATGGCTCAAGTAAGGCCAATCAAAGATGTATCAGGCCTAAGGAGATCAGAACACAGGTTCTGAGACAAGTCTATATGTATAGTTTCAATGTGTGAATGAAATATCCTATTTCAGTATAATCTTTGTGTGTACTTATAATTCTGTTTGAATGTGTAGTTTCATGAAATGAATACTTGATAATTCTTTGTTAATAGTTTATAATCCTATGAGTGAAGAAGGGCTTCTAAAAGGAAGAGAAACAGATATCGATTGTTCGATTCCCTGATCAATCGAATGAGAGTTAGGTGAATAATCAATTGAGATTTCATGAATGAATAACCCTATTGCAGATGATGGAGCAGCGATCGATCACTACAAGGATCGATGATAAAGGAGGTTTAAGTCTATGCAAGATTAGATGGTCGATATCATGGTAGAAGCAAATCCACGGCTGAAGATGGGTTTCACAAGTTGGAGTTATACCTGAGATAACCCAACCTTGCCTAAAACTAAATCATCTGCATTAATACAGATCGTGTGGTAGAGATCAGAGTTGACAGAAGATCAATATTCAAGGGTCATTTCGCTAGTGAAAGAGCATGAAAGTTAAAAGGGTATCAAATTTGTGAAATCAAAAATGATCGTGGAAAAGTACCTCATTGGTCGACGACTGAGATCGATCTTGGAGAAGATCGACGTCTAACAACAATTTCGCTGGGAGAACTAGCACGGTTGAAGAAAGTTCTCATGTGCACAAAATATTTATAAAATCTGCCTTATGATGGTTGAAGTCCACCATTGATCTGAGGAAAGTCAGATCCAACGGTCATGATCAAATTTTGCAAAGAGAAAGTACGGATCCGCAAAGTTAGTTCAAGATATGCAATCCATAACAGATCAACGATCGAGAGTGAGTCCACAAAGAATCGACGGTGCGGAAGAGTTGAAGTGTGGGAAACCCAGTTTTCAAAAATCAATAAGCCGAGTTCCACAATCCAAACTGGGAAAGTGGAAAAGTGCAGAAAGGTGCATGCGGAAGGAGAAGTGCGGATGCGGAAGTGCAGAAGTTCAAAAATTGGAGAATTGAGTTTTCTAATTTCCGCATTTGGCATCAGATTGGTATCATAGCAGAACAAGAATTATGCGTGAGGATTATCAGATCCAAGAGATAAAATCAATTTCTGATTTTCAGTTCATTTTAAACTGAAGATTAACAATTGTGTTGAGAGGGTTAGTCAGGTGAGAGTATTCATAATTGATTTAAATTGCAGACATAGGATGTGTGGTTTAAATTTATGTTAGCCACATGAGAATGTAGAAGAAATCCTTGAAAGGATTGGATAGGTATAAGCATGGAGTTTTGATGCATGAAAAGAATTTAAAACTACTCTTGAGCAGTTGAAGAAAGCAAAGGTAAGGCATTTCTGCAAATTATTATTGAATTTGAGACTTATATTTGTGAGGGTGTATGTTCAGTCTTGTGCAAGGGATCACAACAGATATTGGAGAGGAGTATAGGATCTATAGTAAGAGAAATTGCATACAGTGGCTATAAACTAGAGACAAGAAAGAAAAGTGCAGATGAAAAAGATCAGGAAGAAGATCTTTTGAAGATAGCAGTGGAGATATTTTCAGCCAACTGTACAAGTGAAAAGTCTGAAGGTATGGACTGATTGTTGTTTGTATTTTGACTCTGGTTATAGGAATTATTAAGAAATATTTGATAGAAGCAAAAAACAGAGAATTTATTGAGAAAAGGAAAGAGGAAGCAATGGAAAAACCTAATAAATCCAACAGACGTTGGACAAAAGATGTCTAGTGCATGTTCTCAAAAGAGGAGTGGACCTGCAGAATCCAAGAAGAGCAAAGGAGATGCTCAAAAGGTTCTAGTGAGAGGAACAGAGATACCAAAAGGACAAGCTCAAGGAGAGATATCTTGTTGAGGTATAGCAGAAAAGTGTGAAGACTTGTTTGAGGTGAAGACTTAGTTACAATCCACAAGTGAACATGATGAAATTCACAAAAGAGGCGAAGGAGACAGAAACAATGACTACTGAAGGTTATTACAGGGGTTAAGAGAAAAGACATAGTAGAATAAGGAAGAAAGAGAGTTGAGAAGAATGTAACAAAGAATTGCTAGAGTTAGAAAAAGACATTTTGTGCTTTGAGAAGCATGTGCAAGCTGCTGAAGAAGAGGAGCAGAGGTATGGTTGGATCGTGAAAAGGGAGGTAAGATGGCATTCACTACAGGTGAAGCTACAGCAAAATTTGTTGGATGGATTGAAGAAGTAACTCAGAGAAGTTGAACCTGAGATGGACATTTCATATTATGAACCTGAATAGGGTCCTTTTCTTGGAGAGGATGATGAAATAGAAACAGAAATACCAGTTGAGAGTCTCATGAATTCTGTAAAAAGTTTTGTTGCAAATGATGGGAAGTCTTTTGAAACTGTCTTAAAAGTTAATGAAGACATATATGATGAAGAAAGTATCTCAAATGAGGAAAATTCTGAAGTATTGCAGCAAAAGGAACTCATTGATGAGTTACTTGATAGAGTAACATAGTCAATTGAAGACAATCTGAATATGAAGAAAGAAAAAGAAATGTGCAAAGACATTTCTACAAGGCAAAATCAGAATTACATTCTGATAAAGGAAAAAGTTGAAGAGTCTCCTTGGACTGTCATGAAGTATGAAGGAAACGAAGATATGCTTTCCAAAAACATAACAGAAAAACATGATTCTGTTGGACTAAAAGATGAAAGGGTACCATATGAATATTGTATACTATGTTATAGCTCAAACTCTTGAAGGAATAGGTGATGGTGAAAGATTGATGTTGCGTTCAAACCAACACAACACGGGGATGTCAGAGAAAATATCAATAGGGACTTCAGAGTCTCATGTTCTTAATACTAATTATTGGTGTATGACTGCAAGTATTGAAGAACACTTAGATGATGAATCTATATAGGTTGTAAAGCATAGGATGGGTGCTTTGAGAAAAAATAGAATTGGACCATTAACAGAAGAATATGTTCACTATTGTGAAGGAGAACATAAAATCATCTTAGAAAAATATGGTACATGAGAGGGACTAGTTGGAAGTCTCATGAACTCTTAGGAGAGTTTATATCGGCAAAAGAATATGTCGATAAGAGGGCCAATGGAAGATAAAAATTTCAATATTTTTGAAATTAATGAACTGTGTATATCTATAGGAATAACATGTGGTGAACCTTGTGAGGTTGTCTCATAGGTTAAAGAAGAATAAGGGGAGTATCCATGTATTCTTGACATGGAACAAAGCCAGGAGTTTGTTCTAGGATTGAAGGACAATATGGCATGGTCTTGTGGGGATAAAAAAAAAGAGAACACTCACATATTTGGATAGTGGTGTTGCTGATAGACAGGGGAAGAAATATGTCATGACATGGGAAGAGACTATATTGTCTCAAAAGGGTGATCAGTATATAAAGTAATTTGTTGTTGCAGAGTTGGCTAATGAAGACGAATAAAATCTTTCTAACTTTAGAAAATATGATGAATAATTAGAAATGTTAGAAGATTGGTTGATCGATCAAAGGATTGATAATGATTATTGCTTAATGTTCAATGACAGAATTGGAAAAGAGCAGATAGCAGGTAAAAACACTTAATTATTTTATAATTTAGTGGATAGCAGCAGATATTCAAGAGAACAACAGTAGTTTCAAGAAAACAATATGCAGGTGTACCAGTCAAAGGATAGATTGGACATGGAGATTGAATAAATAAGGTTGTTAATGATGAAGATGTCTCAGAGAAGGCATGAAGAAAGAATCAATACTTACATCAGTAGAGAAAATAGACAGAACAGTGGCAGAATATAGATGACAGAAGAAGATTGCAGAAGCAAGGCTAGTGAAGCATTGCAACAGAATATATGGAAACCAGCAGAACTGAATTTGACAAAGACAAACCTACATGATAAGATGGATGATCAGCTACAAAACAGATTTTGGGATCCAGGCATATTGATGATGGAAGGTTATGACCAGGAGATCATATTTATTTCTTCCCAGGGATTCTAATGCAAGAGCATCCTACTCTCCATCTAAATCCAAGTACTACATGTTTTATCAGGCCTAGAGGGGGTCTTTCATTTCTGAATTGATAGTCTTCAAACTATGACATTGTAAATAAACCTATGTTTTATTTGACTCTAGATAGATGGTGAGTCACTAAGAGGATGAGTGTGTCATTGGTTCAATTGATGAATTATGTAACAAAGTCCTCAATTAGTGGTAGTGAATCATAGGATAGGCTTAAGGTTTTGCTGTAATTAGGATTAGTTAGGAGATTATGAGGATCTGAACCAGAATTGGTTCATGGATCCAATTGTGTGTGTGTGTGTGTGTGTGTGTGTGTGTGTGTGTGTGTAAGCCTGCAAGGCATAGGTGGATAGACATAGAAGGATTCAGAGATAGACAGAAGAATAGATAGGAGTAGGAGAAGTAGCCAGAATAGAGTAAATTTGGCTCAAGTAAGGCCAATCAAAGATGTATCAAGCCCAAGGAGAACATAACATAGGTTATGAGACAAGTCTGTATGTATAGTTTCATTGTGTGAATGAAATAGCCTATTTCAGCATAATCTCTGTGTGTACTTATAAATCTATTTGAATGTGTAGTTTCATGAAATGAATACTTGATAAATTTTCTATTGATATTTTATAAGCGTGTGAGTGAAGTAGGGCTTCTTAAAGGGAGAGAAACAGAGATCAATTGATCGATTCCCTGATCAATCGAAATGAGAGTTAGGTGAATAATCAATTGATATTTCATGAATGAATAAACCTGTCGCAGGTTATGGAGCATCGATTGATCACTACAAGGATCGATGATAAAGGAGGTTTAAATCTATGCATGCTTGGATGGTTGAGATCGTGGTAGAAGCAAATCCACAACTGAAGATGGGTTTCACAAGTTGGAGTTATACCTGAGATAGCCCAACCTTTCCTAAAACTAAATCATATTCATGAATACATATCATGTGGTAGATATTAGAGTTAACAGAAGACCAACGGTCAAGGTTCATTTCGCTGGTGAAAGAGCACGAAAGTTAAAATGGTATCGAATTTGAAAAATCAGAAATGATCGTGGAAAAGTACCTCATTAATTGACGGCTGAGATCGATCTTGGAGAAGATCAACGGATGACAGCAACCTCACTGGGAGAACTAGCACGGTTGAATAAATTTCTCATGTGCACAAAATATTTATAAAATATGCATTATGATGGTTGAAGTCCACCGTCGATTTTAGGAATGTCAGATCCAGCGGTCGTGATCAAATTCCGCAAAGACAAAGTACAGATCCACAAAGTTAGCTCAAGAGACGCAATCCGCAACACATCTACGGTCAAGAGTGAGGCCGCAAAGAATTGACAGTGTCGAAGATTTGAAGTGCGAGAAACCCAGTTTTTGAAAATCGATAAGCAGAGTTCAACAATACGAATCAGGTAAGTGGAAAAGTGCAGAAAGGTACATGCGGAAGGAGAAGTACGGATGCGGAAGTGCAGAAGTTCAAAAATTGGAGAAATGAGTTTTCTGATTTCTGCATTCCGCATTGCAGAAAAGGTGAATGCGAAAATCCCATTGCGGAAGGGAGCATGCAGAAAGATTTGAATTGCGGAAAGCTAGAACCTGAAACAGATAGTTGCATAAATCCAAAAATAAAAGGATTTGGGTTGTGAAAGAAAGTTTAACACAGCAAATTGGCTATTAGGAAGGGTTTAAAATCCCTCCATACTCTGAAGTTCATGTGTTTAATCTCAGAGGTGGAAAATGTATGCCACCAAGGTGGGGTTGGCATAACTATCATAACTAATCTCCAGACTAAATCATATCCTCTACACACAGTCTCACTTCAACATATGCATTTCCAATAATTATTACACAAAACTTTAAAGTTGAAGAGTAAAAATCATAAGTTGAAGAAGAAACTTGAAGGGTTCATGCTGATTACTAATGATTTGAACGACTGTCTTTATTCACGATGGTCCCCACCACTAATACCAAGCTTCATTAGTGTGAAAACCAAAGGGAACTTCTATGATCCAATAGTACTGCTATAAAAAAAAATTAAATACAAAAAAATCGTCGTTATAGCGACGGAAAAATATTTGGTCGCTTCTTTCCTTGGAAACAATATTTCGTGGCTATAGAGACAAGAATATGTTGCTTGTAAAGAAAATGTCGCTATAGTGACAAAGAAACGTCGTTATAGAGACAAAGCAACATTGCTATAGCAACAAATGAACGTTGTTATAGTGACGAATAGAGATTTTTTTAAGCAATGTCCACTCACGCCACGTGGCATCTCTTTCATGTCGCCATAGCGATGAAATGTTCGAAGCGTGGCTACAGCGATGAGAATTTTTCCACGAAAGTCTTGGTTCATTTTCATCATTATAGAGACACAAAAGTGTTTCTATAGTGACAATTTGTCGTGGGAAAATTTTCACATATACTAGTGTTCTACCACAAACAATTGGACGTCATTTTTAAGGTCTTCCTAGAAAAATCCTTCTTGAACCTATGGTATGGTTTCAAGAACCTTGAATGTTCTCCTATGGGAGAAGTGTGCAATTCCAAAAGGACCTTTTGTTTGAGTTCAAATTTATTACATAATTATAGGTGATACTGATACCATAGTGAATCATTCTTCCACATTTATCTAGTGAACTAGGGTCTTCTTGTAGTTGTTGAATTATATTGCATGCCTTATGATCTTGCTTCCATTCTACCTTAGCTTCTTCTACCCAATCAAATTGCATAATGGAAATAGCACAAAGTAAGCCCTCAACGTCATCTTCTTTTATTGAAAGTGTATATGCCAACACATTTTGTTTTCCTTTTTTGTAGATAATATCATTCATAACCTAGCATCTTTGTAACCCATTTTAGTTGCTCTTTTGAATATAATATTTGTTCCAAGATGTACTTAAGACTATCATAATATGTTCTTACATTGAAGTGTCTTCCTATTAGGTAAGTTTTTTTCCTTTAAGTTTACAAATTTTAAAGACAAGTGGCCTTTGTTCTTGCATTGAAATTACACCAATGTCATGCTCTGAGGCATCTCATTCGACTATAAAAATATTCTGAAGACATGCATGGCTGAAATAAGAGTTGTACACATGGCCACTTTAAGTTTTTCAAAAGATTTGGTTTCTTCTTGAATCCAAGAGAATGCTTCCCTTTTTAATAATCGTGTTAGAGATGTTTTTATTTTACCATAATTCTTAATGAACTTGCAGTAGTAATCAGTCAATCCTAAGAATCCTCAAAGATCCTTCAAGGTTTTGGGAATTTTCCATTCCATGATAGCCTCATTTTTATTAGAGACAACGTCGACGTATTTGTGAGATATAATATGACCCGAATATTTCACTTCATAAACCCCAAAGGCACACTTAGAAGTCTTCACATATAGTTAGCGCTCTTCCAATAGTTTTAAGACCCTGTCAACATGTTGTACATGCTTTTTCCAAGATTTGATATAGATTATTATATCATCAAAACATACTAACACAATTTTTTTGAAGAAGGGCATAAAAATAGAATTCATCAAGATTTGAATTGTAGAAGGTGTGTTGATAAGGCCAAATGGAATCACCAAAAATTCATAATGACCTTGATGTGTTCTAAAGATTTTTTTTTTAAATGAATTGTTTCCTCATTTTGATTTGATGATATCCAAAACAAAGATCCAACTAGGTAAAAAAAATCTCCATGTAATTCATCTAATAATTCATCAAAGACTGGAATACAAAACTTATCTTTAATGGTCATCATATTGATCTCTTTATAGTCTATACACATACACCATGAACCTTTATTTTTATGAACCATCACCATTGGTGCAAATAAAGCACTTTGATTGGGTAGAATGAAGCATGCATCTAACATTTCTTGAACCATACTTTCAAATACATTCTTTTGTGCATATGGGTACCTATAGGGCTTGATGTTAGGTTGTACACTTCTTGGTTGCAAGTGAATAGCATAGTCATGATCTCTAGAGGGTGCAATACCTTTATCCATTTCTCCAAATACATTGGAATGCTTGTCAATAACTTGTTGGAGATCCACTAGAATAGAGGGTATAGATACTTGAGCACAGTTGTGCAATTACTCTATAGCGTCCATTTCTAAGAAATTTTTGTCATGATGTTAGAGCTTATCACTTTAGATGGTTTTTATGGAACACCTCTAAATTCATATTTCTTTCCTTCTGAAGAGAATCTCATGAAAAGTTCCTGAAAATTAAGATCCATTGTTCCCAACGATTGTCACCACTAGACCCCTAATATAAGATCAATACCACCCAGTTGGATTGTAAGCATTGGACTATCTAATAAATAATTCCCCATAGTAAGTTTAATACAATATCATTTCCTTTCACAATTTATGGTACCTCCATTTGCAATCACTACTTGAAATTATGATGTTGGATATACAAATCAATTGAAAAGTTTGGCTAATTTCCAATTAATGAAGTTATGGGTACTACCAAATCAATCAACACTACTTCTTTTTTCTTTTTTATATATCATTCTATCTTGAGAGTTTGAGGAGTGTTAATGCCATCCAATGCATGCCAAGATATGGTTGGAGTAGTATTTTCTAGATCTATATCTTGAGATTGTTCTAGTATTGGATCATCTACCTCTTCACAGTCTATGTATAATAATTTCTTCTCATTGCACTTATTCCATTTACTATGAAAGTTGCTATCACAATTGAAACATAGTCCCTTTGCTCTTCTTTACTCCACTTGTTGAGGTGTCAACATTGTAGGTTGATTAAGGTTGAGGGAGGAAATATTTCCCTCTCTATAGGTGTCAATAGCAACCCTTCTAATAGCTATATCTTTAATTTCAACTTTCCTTGCCAAACTAGAATCATTTTCCAATGTTTAGGTTCAAATGGATGTACGTCATGTTGAATGCTTTCCTTTAGAGTGCCCATTAAGAGATCCTTCAAATTGTCATATGGAATGTTCTTCACTCACAGACCCAACTTCTAAAACTACTTAATATGCTCTGTAACTGGACATTTTTTATTGAGATTTATCAATTGGCTAAAGTAGGTTTTACTCTTAATATCCCAATAGTGTGCTATCAATTCTTATGTAAATATATACCAAGAAATAATAGTCATTTTTACAATCACAAGACCATTGGTACCATATAAATTGATCAGTCTCTAAATATAAGGATGCAATACTTCCCTTTTGTAAAGTTGGTACTTGGCACTCTAAGATTTTCTCCATCTAGAATATCCATGTAAATGGATCATTTCCATCAAACTTTCTCATATCAATATTTGGAATGAACCAGTTTCTTGGTCCTAAATTGAACCCGTGTTGATCTATATTATTAATTATCTAGGACTCAAACCTCTTATTCTATAATTCATTCTCAATATTCTCATGTTGTTACCAAAACAAGTCCCTCTTATCATCTCGGTAGAGGTGTTGAATTACCCTTCATGAGATCTTTCATCGTGATTTTAAGGTTCTTTTGGGGGTCTTGTATATTATCTTTTAATGCTCGAAATTCATCTGATTTACCATATTCATGATGTCCACATTTCTAAGCATTGTATCTTCCACGATTTTTACTTTTTCAGTATGCTTAGAATTTCCAAAGTTCACTTCATCATGCACGTCGTATGTCATGGTTGAGCCTTCAAGAGGTTTAAGGGGCATAAAAAAAATCCTCTACCTCTTGCCATTTTATCCCACTAATATATACTATATGTTTCTATACTTCCTCTTAATCAAAAAATTGAATCAACCAAAACAAATACTCCAATCAAAAGTTACGCAAGTTTTAAGTTAGCATACCTTATGAAACCTAGTTTAAAGGTTCTATTTGTTGTCGGCCTTGATCCTGAATTTATCTCTAAAATTCGGGCCATTGTGAGTATGAAATTTCATCCTGCAGTATCGTGATATGTCTTCTTTGCAATGCCACAAGTTTGACCCAATTCTAATGTGCCTAGAGAGACTTATGGTAAATTTTCCAAAACTAGTTGTTTTATGTCCCTTTCAATAGAGTGAACTTGTATGACATGACCAATTTTCTTTTTGTGTTTCTGAAAATTGTACCACAAACACTATGGTCCATATTATTTATGATGCAACAAGTCACACTCAATTTGGATCTCTCAAGTGTCAAATATAACAGTTTTACCCAAAATACATGTTTGAAACTAGTTTTTAGACTAGTAAAAAAACCCTAACTTCCACAAGGTATAACTATGACTTTATAATGAATCTGGACTTGAAATTCATACCACAAATATTTATTTTTCCTCTAAAGCTCCTCCATTTCACTATCTGAAACATCCATGAAAAATATTTATAGCAAAATTTCCAAAATGACTTGTTTTGGGAGTGACCAAGCTTTGATACCAAATGCTATGCATCAAATTCCTCAAAAGAGCATAAAATAAGAAAGAGAGAATAATCAAACACCTTCAGAATGAAAATAAATAAATGAATAAGAAGCCCCTTCGATTGGGAAACCTCCTTATACAATGTACCAAATATACAAGACAAGATGAAATGATCCTGAAGCTAAGTCTCCTTAGTAGATATATAGAATACAAACGGTAAAATTACAATTAAGGTCCTAGAAAACCAATGAAGACAATACTAATATAATAGAAATGTGATATCCCAATATATAGATCTTAACATAGACCATCCTTCAACAATCACAACATACTAGATAAAGGGAGAATACATGTGGGGGTTCAAATCGACTCATAATCACAAGTGAAGGGAAATATGGTATTTTTGTTGCACACTATTTGGCCCATCCTTCCTTTTTTTCTTAGCTTTATTTTACTTGCATGATGTATTTATACAAATGATATGCAACATCACCTTCACTCACCATGGCAAGTTAGTCCTACTAAATGTCATGTCTCCATTCCAATAGGTCTACTAGTTGGCAATGTTTCACCCACCTACTAGTTCCCTAGGTTGGGGGAGGAGGCATTGAATATTGCAATAGTTCCCTAGGTTGGGGGAGGAGGCATTAAATATTGCAATAATAGGGCTATGGGACCCAAGAGAACCTTATTTTATCATTTACACATTAATTTGGTTCATACAAATAATAAATATGGAGAAAGTAAAGTGGCATTGCTTCATAAAGGACATTTGGAGGTCCATGGGGTCCTTGGGTGGCTAGATTCCTCCTTACACATGTCATGACTTAATCCCAAATTCACAATTATGAGTGATGGAAGGTTCTTGGAAGGTGAAGAGTAATAAAATTACATATCATGAGCCCAAGGATTCAAATCGGTGAGTAGGATTAACTCCCCATAGAAGAGGAAGAGTCTAGGAAGAAACTAGGTGCCATGTGGAGCTAGATTCCCCGCACTTTATGACAACAATGATGGAATATTCTATGACTAGTCAGACCTAATTGTTGACATATGACAAATATAACATGACATGGCTAAAAATAGCCACCAAGAGGTCGAATTTGGGAGTTATAGGCAACCTTTCGAATTTGGTGGAAGATGAAGGGTTGAGGAGAAGGCCAAGTGGCATGGAGGTTACTAAACATCAAGGATGAAGTGGAGGAAGCCTATGGGAATGAATTCGACCTTGGAGGACATTGTGAGGGCTATAAAAATATTTCATGAGGAATGGAAATGGATTTTATCATTTGTGAATTTTCCTTTGGCATTTGGAGAACATTAGCTTGTCCTTTGCACAGTGAGTGCACACTTACCCTGCTAGTGAGCCAATTTCGAGAGAGTGAGATTCTCATCCAAGTTGGCCATTGGAGAGACCATTCAGACCTATCATTTGGAGCTTCATGGAGTGTTTAATTGCATATATGATGCTTTTATTGTTCGTGACCCATATCTCCTCTCATTCTATCAATTTCCACTTCGGTATTTCCATGTTTTTCTATGAAGGCACACTAGTGTGAATAGTGGTTGCGCCCCATTGAGTTTAGTTGATGCCCAAGCTCTAATGTATGATTTATGTCTATGTAATATCATGTTCACATGCTCTGTAAGTCGAAATCAAAAGAAATGCATATGCAAATGTCCACATTTCCAAGCTTTCTTGTGATTAGTTTCCATGTGATGATTTTCCCTTTCAATGGAGACTATGTATTTGATGTATATTGCGACTTGGGTCAATGTTATATGTTTTTAGTGAGCTACTAAAATTTTTCCAATGGTATGTATTCATATTTCTCTGTTCTGAACCATTATATGCACCATTTATGAGTCGAAGTTGAGCTTTATTGTGTCATTTCCCTTAAGCAAATATCACTGAAATTGTGCATTCGAATATGAACCTTTAATCCTTTGTTGAAAAACTATTAACCACATATAATGACAGAAAATGAGGTCTAATTACAGTCCCCATACTCTATTCTGGAATTTGGGATGGTTTATTAGGAGTAGGAGAGCCATTTCTTCCCACGCCCTAGGGGGGATTGCATCATAAATTGCTAGTAATTTTTCCCTTTTTGCCATCATGCCCAATTTGATTTGCATATGTCTATGAACTATGATAAAAAATATCAGAGATTAAATTTAAGAGTCATAAGACTCCCCACATAATTCCCTACCAAATTCGAGACCCTCTTGAGCCATTTGAATCCCCCTGAGTCAAAACTAGGCAAGACAATTTTTTCCAAAATTCTGCCTTTATTGGGAATTTTTGAATTGGGACATTACACTAAATGGGTAAATGATGCACACAAAATATACACATGTTCACTCAATTCTTAGGGTTCCCAAGTATTACCCAATGGTAATATCTCTCAAGGCCCCTCTTACTAACACTCACATGTTATGTTTTTTTGGGCTTAATCGACTAGCAATAATTTATCCTCTTAGATAGGCCTTTTTATGCCCTAATAACCAGGCCAATATGTTTATCCATGAACCACCTCCTTAAAGGTGTTATGCTCCTAATTTACTTATTACTAATTTCTTCAATTTTGTTCCCTAATAATCGTCACCTGAATAAATCCTTACAATGTTCAATGTATGCTTAAATCTCTAATCATCTAATCTTGCATCAAATTGTATCAACCTTATTGGTGCCCCTCTTACCTACAATCACATCTCTAGCCTCATGAACCCATGTATTTATACTAGAAATATTTCCTTTTCAAACATGTGGCTCTCTATTTCTTCTAGTTTTCTTTGGGGCTCTAACATTACCCAAAATCTACTTTTTCCTCACTACACTCCTGGGATTCTCATGCATCACAAATTATCCTAGGTGTGTGTTGATGTCATGACTACTACTCATGACAACTCACAATATAACCTGAAACACATGACACATGTACAAAGGAGGGGAAAATCACTTCACACCTAGTTTCCTAGGAATATAAGTGTGTTATATTCCTAGTCTTCTTATTAGTATTTTCTTCAAGTTCATATCCTAATAATCCTTACCCTATTAAATCCTTACAATGATCAACATATGCTTAAATCCCTAATCATCTAATCATGCATCAAATTTTATCAACCATATGATTTCCCCACTCATTGACAATCACATATCTAACCTCGTGACCCCATGTATTCCTACTATAAATATTTCCTTTAAGAAAATGTGGCTCTCTTTTTCTTGTAGTATGCTTTGGGACCCTAATGTTGCCCACAATGTGCTTTTTCCCCACTGCACTCCCTAGATTCTCATGTATCACAAATTATCCTAGGTGTGTGTTATTGTCATGATCATTACTATGACAACTCATAATATAAGTTAAAACTCATGACATGTGTATAAAACAGGGGAAATCATTTCACACCCAATAATGTAAAACTAACAACAATACATGATTGCCTTGATTCCTCCCTTAGATACCTACTAGTTAATTCACCTAAATAAACAAGGTGTCATTTTTGCACATCTACAAGTATCCATTTTGCACATATTGTTTCTAGCTCTAGTCCTTTTTGCAAAAATAAGTGTCATTTACCTTACCTATGTGACATTTTACCACCTAGTTTAATATATCCAACCACAATTACCATATATATATTCAAATTGAAATATGGTCTTAGATTCAATACTTTAGGGAAAATAATGTGTTGAAAAAAACAATTTAAAAAACATAAGAAATACACATTTCATTAATATAAAAAAGCATACGAATGATTTTTTTTAATTTCTTCAAGAATGTATATGTTGGTGTTTCTCCCTTCGACCCATGTTCAGACCCTTGTTAGTGCGTCAACAAAGCCCAAGATATCGACCCGACATAGCAGGACTCAGTCGGCAGCACCTGCGATGCAGATGCAATCTCACTTGAGATATCTCTTATGGGTAATTTCCAGAACCAGGCTTTTGCAGCTGTGTGGGGATTTCTTCTTCCTTGGCACCTTACTAGCTTGCTCAACCGAAGATGGTGGTTATATTAGTTAGTCTTATTGCATGCATTCAAGATATTACTCTACTTATCCATCGACGAAGATTACAACAGTTAATATAGTTTCTTATCCGCAATTCCAACTAACAATAGTGTGACAGATACATGTAAGGACTCATTCCTAAGCAAATACACATACTTTATACCTAATCTATCCTTAAAATCATTGAATAATCATTAAATCATCTAGTTACCTAACTTTCATGTATATGAATCTATTAAAGGCCCTTAGGGATTGATTTAGCTTGCCAACATCAAGGCTTAAAAAGTTATTTGTCTCTTTTTCGATTTACTTTAGTCACTTAGATTTCAAGTATGTCACCTAGATTTCAAGTATGTGAATCTCTTTGGAGATTTCCCTCTTATTAGTGATCGATTTAGCTTGTCAACATTAAGGCTTAAGTCTGTTTCCTATTTTGGGATTTATTGTTTGGACTTATGATTACATGTGGTTAGTACATTTGTTCTTTGCTTAGGTGCTTGCTTCACTAGCATCCATCAAATGATACATAGACTGCATACTAAGATAGTATACTTAGTGTATAATGTCTTTCCATCAAATGATACATGAGTGTATACTATCCTTCCACCGAATGATATGAACAACAACAATTTTAAGGTGTCGTTATTTGATGATTTGTATTACACATACATCATGGGGAATCAGTAATTCGTCGAAATTAACTAGGATGAGCACGGGTTCAAATCCGACAACTGCCACTATAACCCCAAGAGTATATACAACAACCCACAAGCCAGATGTACCTCTATCCCAAGGGTTACCTACCCTTCGAGTCTTATCACAACAGGCAAATGTCTCATTAGGGATTTGAACACTCGTGGAGAGAGTGAAAGTCACTCAATCCACCAATAAGCCCCCAATTCATGAACAAAAGTTAATTATATTATTATTCTTATTCACATTTAACATAAGTGAATATGAAAAATCACACTAAAATACAAAACCATGAATCATATTTTGTAATATTTATCTTTAAAATGGTAAACCATGAATCATATTTTGTAATATTTATCTTTAAATCTGGTAATCTTGATATATATACCAATAACTTGTGACTAAGCAAAGGTGAGTCTTATCACAACGAGCAAATGTCTTATTTGTCTTATTGGTGATTTGAGTGAAAGTCACTCAATCCACCAATAAGCCCCAAGTTAATTATATTATTAAAAACCATGAATCATATTTTGTAATATTTATCTTTAAATTATTACTATTCACATTTATCATAAATTAATATGAAAAATCACACTAAAATCCCTTGAAAAACCATGAATCATATTTTGTAATATTTATCTTTAAACAAGAAATATACCTTCATAAACCATGAATCATATTTTGTAATATTTATCTCTGAATCATATTTTGTAATATTTATCACTAAATCATTTTGGAAAATCTTATTGGTACATCTTGTTGTATTTAGATTTAAATATTGTTGTATCTCCATTTGAAAGCTTTCAAACAATCAGCCGAGCAAGCCTAAACCCTTGGGAATTTTCATTTTTTTCAGTCGAAAAAATACATTCCTTGGTATTCAATGAATCAAAGGAACTTTTTACATCTTCAAGAAATACAAACATACATACTAAACAGTACAGCGAATGGTGATAACAGTCCTATCATGGACAGCACAGCAAATACAGACCTATCCAGACAAAACATACAATACAAAATACAAGTAAATACCCACAGTATCATACTCAAAGCACTTTGAGTTCACTACAATAAGATCCCTCTCATAGGAAGGCAATCAAAAACAGTCATCTATGTTCCTAAAGAAAATAACAGGAACCCAGAAATCTGATCCAAGGAGGGGGTGAGTCTCTAGTCATCAGTGATAGTTGCTCAACAAAACCTGAAAGTATCTCAATGAATCTGGAGAGATCAACTGTAATAGAATGAGCATATTCTAAAAGAGTTGTGATGAGCTTTCCCCAATAATCTCATTTCCAAAATATTTAGTAAGTAAGAGATGGCCCGATGCCAAGTGCAATCCCTCCTTTGATAAGATGTCTGCCCTCCTGTTATGTTCCCTATAAACATGACTGAGATCCACCCACATGAAGGAGGACATGAGAATCCTAGTGTTAAGGCACCAGGCCTCAAGATTCACCATATCCAGGGTAGATTCCATTTTTGCCCAATTTATAATCACAGAGGAGTCGCCAAAGATATGTAGGTAAGGTAACCCAATATCCTTTGCGACCCGTAGTGATGCCCAAAGTGCTAGGAGCTCAGCTCTAGTGTTGGTACATCTGCCACATCCGAGCTTGAAGGCAAGAAGGTGAAGTTCATTCAGCCAGAGACAGAATCCCGCACCCCCCAAATTTTTTTGCAGCCGCACCATCAAAAAAGATCATAGGATACACCGAAGTAGGAGACTTCCCAATGTTCCTAATTTTGTGCTTATGTATCAGAGGAGGCTTAAAGGTCAAAAAATCATCATAAATGAAATATAACAGACAGTTCAAAGTGGGCTCCTGATCTTCAAAACATAAATGGTTCCTAGCCTTCCAAATATTCCAAATGATGAAAAAGGGCATATACAGTAAATACCCCTTCCGAGATAGCCAACAGGTTAAATTTTCCTGAAAAGTAGGGGCACTCCAGTCCAAGTGCACATTTAAAATGCAGCTAAGGCCTCCGATTACCTCCTTCAGAAACCGATAGCTGACAAAAAGATGTTCAACTGACTCTGCCTCCTCTTTGCAGAGACAACATCTATTAGGACCGCACCATCCTTTCTTGTTTAAAGTATCTCGAGTATTTATTTTTTTATTACACGATAGCCACACAAAACATTTGATCTTAAGGGGGAAGTTAAAGAACCAAATCTTCATCATAATGTCATTTTCCAACACAGTTTTGTGATTTGTGACAATTAAATCATAGGCTTTCCTAGTTGTCACCATACCCCTCTGTTCATCATACATCCATAACAATCTGTCCTCCGAAGTACCAATCCTAATACCCCCATGTGATAGGCCAGAAACATATGAGGACCATTGTTCAGCCCATATTCCTCCCAATAGCAGTTCCGAGGAGTACCATACAGTCCCATCCAAACCACAGCCTTCCAGATTATGTGCATGTGCCAGATGAGTGATACCCAGGTCAGTGAGATATTCCCTAAGCTCCTCGGATAGGATATACTGTGAGTTGAGCCCAGCAATGGGATCAATGCCCACTCTGATTTTTAATCCATTTCCCACCTTCCATCCCAGCTGACAGGTAATCCATTCAATAATTCTGATAAACCCATTCCAAAAATAAGAAGTACCAACAATACTAAAGGACCGGCCACGAATCCAGACATCAAGAGCTCTGTTCTTTAAGTATTTTTGGGCAATGATCCTGCTCCAGGTCCCAGTACCAGTAAGAAGATGCCACAAGCTCTTGAGTCTAAGAGAGATACCAAACCATTCCAGGTTCTTGATGTCCCAGCGACCAAATTCAATAGGAAGAGCAAGAGTTTCCCAGTTGACCAGATGGGAGAAACTGTGTCCAGCGGAGGATCCCCAAAGAAAGTTATAAATGAGTTTGCGCAATGTATTATGAATGGATTTGGGGCATCGTGCCAATACAAACCAATAGACAGCCAAACTAGTAAGTACAGCTCTGATAAGGACCACTCTACCTCCGAGAGATAGATACCTGTAAGTCCAATTTTTAATCTTTCTTTCAAATAAATGGATAAGCCAGTTCCAATCAGAAGTATGGTATCCCAACGGTTTAAGATTGAAGCCCAAGTACTTAAAACCCACCGTGATAGGATCCATCTTAAAAGGAAAGAGTACAGCAAGTTCCTCCCTGAACCCAGAGTCTACATTCTAGTAGAGAAAAGAAGACTTTATAGGGCTCACAGACATCCTAGATACCCCACAGAACAAATCAAGTGCTTCTTTATAGGCCCTCCATTCATCAATAGTGCCTGCCCCAATCAGAATAACATCATCTACAAAAAACAGGTGCGATAAGGACAGGTTGGGTGAATACTGAAACCCCATGATCTTCCCAATGTTCTGTGCATCCAAGATGATGTGGCTGAGTCCCTCCATAATCAAGATAAATAAGAGAGGGGATAGGGGACAGCCTTGTCGCAGCCCTCTGGAGACAGAAAAGAAATCAGAGGGAGTCCCATTTATCAAAACAGCAAGACAGGATCCCATGACACATCCCATAATCCAATTTACACCCAATAGAGGAATACCAATCTGTATGAGCAGCAACCTGATGAAAGTCCAGTTTGCTCTATCAAAAGCTTTTACAAGGTCCAATTTTAATACCAAGGAATCAGAATTTTTTGTCTTGATCGTGTGCAGAAGTTCCTAGGTTATTTCCACCGGTTCAGTAATCTGTCTATCCTTGAGAAAACCAAATTGATTAGCAGATAGAGAGCGGTTCAATATAGGCTTAAGTCTGATAGCTGCAATCTTTGAAATAATCTTGTAGACCAGATTATATAAGGAGATCGGCCGGAAATCGTCAAAAGTTGAGGGCTTTTCACATTTAGGAATCAGGGTCAAAAAGGTAGAGTTCCAAGCACCCGTGACTCTACCATATATTCTGGCTTGTTCCACAGCTTTAACCAGTTCCTCCCCCACCAGGTCATAAAACGCCAGAAAAAATTCAACGGGCCATCCATCCGGTCCAAGACTCTTGTCCTTTTTAAACCCCCTGAGCACAGCGTCAACCTCCGGACCGGATATGGGCTGGAGGAAACAATTTATATCATCATCCGTAGTCATATGAGGAAAGAGTCTGACCACCTTCAGTGGTTCAGAAATATCTGAGGACTTATCATCACAGAAAAGATTACTAAAGTGTCCTACGCCAAGAGCCTTTAGATCCAAGTCCTCCAATACAAAAATACCATCCTGGCCATTAAGTGACCAAATGGTATTAGTGTTCCTTCTGGCAGAAGCAAAATGGTGGAAAAACTTCGTATTAGCATCCCCCTCATTTAACCATAGCGCTCTACTCTTCAACCTCAGAGTCGTGAGCTCATGGGCCCAGTATTTATTCTTTTTTTCCTGAAGAGCATCCCATTTATGTTTGTTAGATACCGATAAAATACCAGAACCCTCCAATAATAGGTCTGAGATACCTTTATTAATATCCAAAATCTGCTGCCGCCTTTCAATATTCTTAGTTTTTTCCCATTTCTTCACAGAGCATTTAAGTCTACTTAACTTGTGGTTAAATAAATCCATGTGGCTGCGATCAGTAGAAACCAGTGTATCATTCCAGGAGGACCAGACCAATTGCTTGAAATCCTCCTCCATCAGCCAAGCTCTATTAAATTTGAAAGGCCTGCAGGGTACATGGCTGAACGGGCCCCATGCCAAACATATAGGATAATGATCTGATACATCAGATGGGTAAGCCCAGGATCTATAAGAGGAGAAGGAAGGCAGGAGAGACTCTGATACCAAGAATCTGTCCAGTCTCTTGCAAATGCCCTCATCCCCAGATCGCCCGTTCCTCCACGTGAGGGTACAAGGGTCCATCGAAAAATCCACCAACAAATTACCAAAAATACGCTGGGAAAAATAAAAAGCCAAAGGATCCAACCTAGCTTTAAGCCCCCATACTTCAGAAGATGATAAGGTGAAATTGAGATCCCCAGCCAGAAGTAAGTTAGGCAATCCCAGCAACCCACCAGACACCAGGCTGTTCCAATAGCTAGTACGATGTGCATAGGGGCCGTAACAGTTAATCACGGTAAAAGGCTCAGCCATGCCTTTAAATGAAGCTTTAAGTACAATACCAGCCAGTGATGAAAAAGCTTTGCAGCGAACCAAGTGAGGGTCCCAACCCGCAAGAAGACCCCCAGAGAGACCACAAGCATCAGATGCACAAAATTCCCAGCCAGGCTTGAGTTTGGAGAACAAGTAAAGTGCATGTGCATGACTGCACATAGTTTCCTGGAAAAGAATCAGATCAGGTTTAAGATCAGATAATAACAAACCAAGGGATTTTTGTTTGGCCACCCCCCCCCCCAAAACCACAAATATTCATAGATAAAATCTTCATGGGGAAGTGGGTTCCACAGGTGTACATGCTCTAAGTACCTGAGGGGGGGCAGGCGAGGAAGAGGAGAGTCGGGTTGCCTGCTTTAAACGAGTCGAGAGAGGAGTGTAGGATAATGTATCCCCAGTGCCCTCCCGCTGGGCCTTCCTGGATTTTCTGATGGTCACATCCTTAAATGTGATAGAGTCCAAGGGTAATGTGGAGGGAGATAAAGGAGTCTTGTCCGTGAAGATAGAAAGAGCAGAGAGAAGGGAAGGATCATGGAAGGCAGGTGCTTCAGGAGGACTGGAAGAAGAGTGTAAAGGAGAAGGTTCTGGGAGTGTTGCAGGAGGTGGGTGAGCAGGAGGGGAAGTCAGGTCAGAAGAAATCTGAGGGAGAGATGGATAATGTTCCAGGGTAAGGGGAGGGGGTCCACTAACAACAGGGCTAATCAAGTTCACCGCCGGAGTAATAAAGGAATTTTTTGCAACAGCTTCCATGTCTTCGATGTACATCAGCTGACCTTTCGAGAGGTCATCGAAAATGGAGGGAGACGACGAGTGATAGATAAGATCAGTGGAGTTCACCAGTACATCAGTACACCGGGTACGAGAATTAAGAACAGAGGGAATCGAAAAAGCCTCCCAGGTAACAGTAGGCAGGGGACTAGAACCAGG
Source organism: Pseudotsuga menziesii (assembly GCA_001517045.1). Classification (NCBI taxonomy): domain Eukaryota; kingdom Viridiplantae; phylum Streptophyta; class Pinopsida; order Pinales; family Pinaceae; genus Pseudotsuga; species Pseudotsuga menziesii. The sequence continues at coordinate 296,548 of LPNX010115401.1, forward strand.
AGAGATCTACTGAACCTGCGGTCTAAACCCTTGGGAATATTATAGAAAACACATTAAAGGACATCGTTGAAGGCAGCCATGTTGGGAATCGGGATCCAGGTTGTGCTGCGGGTAGACGTTTTGCAGGGCCACAGCATGGTTTGTGTTGATGGTGGGATCCATGGGCTCCTTTTACCTAAATCCTCCCCATGAACTCCTTGCAGTGCGAGAAACCCACGGTGTTGGTCCCGACTCCCGAGAGAGTCGTCATTTCCAACTGATTCAAGCCCTTGTATTCGAACAGGGCTTTGAGCTCGTCCACGCTCATCGTTGCTTCTGAGAGATTCGACTGCAACTCGGGAGGTTTCTGAGATAAGCCCGTCTTTGAGCCCCTTCTTGATATGGTAATTTGGCCCCCACCTACCAGAGCAATGGTGAGAATTGTCTACACATGAAACGACACCAGGGCACTGCGCTTCGACTGCTTTCTTTTCCCGGGCGATGGCATCAAATAATTCGTTGCCGGGCAACGATAGATTGATGTCTGCGTCCCAGCACCGATGCATCGCACCCTCCAACAAAGAAATCATGGAAGAAAATGCACAGCGTCCTCCCTGTCCACCACAGCGCCACTCAACGAGAACGGCCCGAGGACGATCAGTCTGCATAGAGGGCAAATGCGCCAAAAGAATCTATTATTTAAAGACCCCTAGTATTATGGAAAGGCCAAATAGGGAGCGACGTTGAGGACTCAACATCCGCTGATCTGCTCGTATTCTGCGCTGGGAGAGCTTTATCCTTCTGCTTCTAGCGTTTTTCGACGCGGTTTTATATTAATTGCTTTACTTTTAATTTCCGGGTATGCAGTCAATAGCAGACGCCAGGGTTTGATTCGCCCGCGTGATCTTCATAGCGGAGGTCCAGGTTTGATTTGTCCTCGTGATCTTTATAAATACCGCGCTTTTGAAAGTGAAAATGAGTTTTAGCATTGTTATCTTCATCGGTGCCATTGAAGGACGAGGAAGAAAAGTGCTTTGACGGGCCATGTCGAGCGCAGGAGCAGCAGTTGCATTAATGTGCCAAAGTGCAATTCCCCTTTCGAATTTTGGTAGTTTTTAGCAGAAAACTCAGTTCAATACAAGTTTATCTCAGTTGTACCAAATCTTAATGCAATGTCAAGACCTTGACTTTAAATTTGTACGCCCTCCCAAGGGTACAAGAACTAAAGAATCCCCAATATTGTCCATGTAGTCTTCCTTCAACTTCAACCAGTTATTTGAATGCTTTGCAGGTTTCTTCAACTTCAACCAGTTATTTGAATGCTTTGCAGGTTTATGTGTGCTTCTTGCTCTTTGGAGGAGTTCCATATTGATTCAGCTTATAATTGTTTTCTACTTCATGAAGCAGCCATGCAATATAATTGTTTTCTTCTTCATGAAGCAGCCTTGCAATAGCTTGCAAACCTACTTCCTCCATGTTAATGGCATAAAAGTGGTGTAACACATACACGTGGTGGTGTGTACTGGGTGATTCAGCCTGCTGGATACCTTGGCTCAGCTTCATAGGGAATGGGTCTAATTGTTGCACCAACAAATCTTTTAATCGCAAGAGTTGAAGTTGCTTGCCTTATTGGCGCATTTGTTATTGAGTTGTTTATTGCTAAAAATTGGTTTCTTCGAGGACTCTGTGCGTTTTATCATTTTCCTGGTATTAGTATGGCTTTTGCAAGAAACAATCACCGTCCATATTTCTTTGTGCAACGATAATACCTTTTGGTGGGCTCTAATGTTCACTACAAAAGCATCTTAAAAGGACATTTTTCTTATTGAATTTTTTTTGGATGATCATCTAAATGTCAACTAAAGCGATGTGAGGCCACTGTTAGATTGGCTATCACTACCCCTGTTGTTACGTTGACAATTAGTTGCTTACGTTGACATTAGTCGCAACACATCATTATTTGCTACGCTTCCGTAGCTCCTACTCTATCAATATGCATTCCATCTGGACATGTCAAACTCTTGCAAACCAAACATTGTCATTTATAATAGCGATGCAACCATAAACTGATTCATTATAGAATATAGAATCCAGGAAATACCACTTACAAGCCATGGAAATAAATATCAAATGTTAAATGTAGTCTTTTATCTTATTTTATGCTATTTTAAATGTAGTCTTTATCTCATTGCATCGAAAAGGCGCATTTTGATGTGTAACTCCTTCTATGTTCATCCTAGAGCTAACATATGTTTTTTTAAACAATAAAATATTATTAAAAATAATATGTCTGCTCAAAATAGATTTAAACATTTACAACAGCATATATATAAAACTACTACACAAATTAAATAAATTAAAACGCTTCTTCAATGTTCACACCTTGAAAAGAAGCTTACATCTTAAGAGATTTGATCCCTCTTGGCATTCGGTATATCCCCTTTTAAGATGGATCTATGCTGGTCTTATGCCATTCTAATACTTTTTGCATAACTCTCTATGTTTATTGGTCTCTAATATCAATCATACAACAAATATATAAAATTTAAAATGTTGTCTCTAAATATATGAGATTTTAAATATGCTCTCTATATCTTTGTCCCATATATCTAATGCTTTGCATCCGAACAAAAAGAAAGGACCAATAATTCAAGGGTGCACAGTCAAATCTTAAACACTGATTATTCAAGATTACACTCATTTCACAAATGCATTAGGTTTAACAGTGTCAGAATCCAACTGGTAATTTTATAATTGACTTCTACGTTGTAAGTTTCTTTGAATTAGTAATTACATGTTCTTTGTTTACTAAAATGTATTTATAAAAAAGGCTTTAATCTTAAAAGTATACAACGCATCGCTCTCAACCTACTCCTATCGTACCCATTAGTTGTGATAATGTATGAATCCAACTTGTAATTTTGTGTATTTACTTCGACTTTGCAAGTTTCTTTTGAGTTGGTAAATATCAATCCAACTTGTAATTTTGTATATTTACTTCGACTTTGCAAGTTTCTTTTGAGTTGGTAAATATCAGTGTTCTCTGTTTAGTAAAATGTATTAGTAAGGGAGGCTTTAACTTAAGAAAAGTAAAAAACCATTACTCTGGACCTACTCCAGAAGGAAAACTAAAGTTCTTTAATGCCTTTCGACGTCTAATTTTCAACCCATAAGAATAAATATAACGATTCAAGGAAATATGGGAAAGAGAAAATGATGTGATGTGCTCGCCCTTGCTATCAAAGCGAGACTGGGTTGAGTCCCAACAAACTGTGGTTCAATTCCCAGAAGGCATGCTCTAGAGTTAGACTGAGTTGAGTCCCAACCAACTTGATGGTCCATGGCCAGTGTTTATTGTCCATAGATGCAGTGTTTCTCGGAATAAAGATGGCAAGGGCCAAAAGAAAAGGAAAAATACGCCATAATTTATAGTTCAAATGTCACTTCACAATCTGATTATCATCCCTGGAAAAATAAATGTACTTTTCCCCAAAGAAGTAATTAAAGAAATCATTATGTTCTATGATTTTGATGCATCTTCAAGAAAATCAAGTATGATTCTTGTTTCGTGAACATTATATAGCTGCAGTTGTCCGTCCAGATGATGATGAATCAAATTTAAAAGTTTTCACCGACGCTAAAGCATTGTTTATTTCTCCTTCCAGATATTCCAGATCTAATGAATTCTCAGCGACTTTCCATCTGAGTTATAAAATCACAGACCCAAAAAGTCTCTTTGAAGTTAACCATTTGGCAGGCAAGGTGTCTACAAGATTTAAACCTCGTTCTCCTCATAGACACTGCCCTGTACTTTACCATTCAAACCATAGGGCAATGGACTACAGTTCTATGAAGTCCATGTGCTTTCAATGTCACAACCATGGGTGTCAATGGGTTACAGTTCTAAGATGTCAATGTACATTTCAATGTCACAACCATGGGCCAATGGACTACAGTTTTAAGAAGTTAAGAATATATTTCGATGATTGTTCAATTACATATCAAAGAGATATCGAGGGCAGCATAGCCAGGCCAAAGCTGATTTAAGGATACACCATTCTATTTGTTTAGGACAGATGTCTCCAAATAATCCTTCAAAGGCAGGAAGAAAGAAAAGATGCTCTCTATACAATATGAAGACTGGAGGCTGCAATTTGTCCGTCCTTTATAGCATCCTTATCTACAGGGGCTAGGTCATGCAGTGCTTGAACCGACTCTGATAATCTGCTGAGAAGATTTATTAACGCAATCACTTCATTTCTCTGTAACTGCAGCTGTGCCTGTTTTACAATAACATACAATAAACAACAGCATATCACTAAATAACAAATACAAGATCGAGAAACGTATGATGTGAAACACTTGCAAGTGGAAGCTTCCACTTCTAGAAAAAGTTAAAAAACCATTCTTACTTGTTGGTTTATTAAGTCATTGCTATCCACTGAGAAAAGTATTTTCAAAGCTGTTCCAAGACCAAGGATCTGAAGCTTTCCCCACAGCCGACATTTTTCACATCCAACACAGTCCATCAATGCACTGTATCCATACAACGAACAAGAATGACATTTTGGATGAAACAGTTGAATAAATCCTCATCATATAGCCTGTCTTTTTTAAATCAGTGCAACCTTATATATTATAATTATATACCATTATAATCCATGGATTCTAGGCCTTCCATTAAATTTACCATTTAATACAAACCTGATATTTCTGAACTGCAACTGAATTTGATTTTTCAACTCATTCCCATTTTCACCCTTCCATAGCTTGGCCTCATCAAACGGAATTGGACAAGCTGATTGCAACCTATTATTGTTTAAAAGCTGGTTAACCAATGACAAGGTATTTTGGTCTTCTAATGAATTCGTAGTACTGTATTCTGCCTGGGAGAGATAGTCTCCTGCCTGCAGAAGAGGGTCAAATCCATGCAGATAGTCATCACTTCCATGTATATCTCAAAAGCCAAGGCTTAAAATCAGCACGAAATTGGCCTAATGATAATAAGCTGAATCATACGGTGATTTATCCCAATGTAATGGAACTTAGAAAGTTAGAAGTAATAATGAGTAATTCATTACCTTTGTCACCGCTCGAAGCACAAAGAGAAACGTGAAGTACAAGTTTCTGACACGGTCAGGATGTTTCAACACCCGTTCATAGAGCAGAGTTGGATTCGGTCCCCACTAAAAAGGATAATCACAAATTGCAAGACTAGAGAATGAGACCAAATACATACCATGATATTTTTCATCTCTCCGCATTTAAGATAAAACAAAGCAAACTAATGGCGCATATGTTCAATCTTCAAAAAATAGCATGGAGTAACTTTCTGACGGTATCCTTGAAACATGGTTATAATATAATAGCAAACCCAAAAGAGAGGATCAGTTGGGAGAACTTACAAAATTCTCTCCATTTAGTGTAGTTGAAAAAGAATAACAAACCCAAACAAAGGATCGGTTGGGAAAACTTACTAAATTCTTTTCTTCATCTAGTAGATATTCTTTTGCAATATGAGCTGAAACGGAAGAATGCATTCCTGAAATAAGCTTGTATAAAACCCGCCTCTCTGTAGAAGCATCCCCTGGTAAATCTACAACAGACGTAGATCAACAAACAAGGAGATATCAGAAAATATCAATAATACAACCATTAAGAAATATTTTAAAAAAACTCAATAATAATAAAAAAAATTCCTGAATAATCAGTGATATCATATATTGTCATAAGAATATAGTATCCATCAAGACGCTGAAGTCTCATCTTCAATGATCTTCTGTGAAGCAGATGAACTCCTCAAAACCTCGAAGATTCTGCTAAGTGTTAATAGGAATATTTGGCATAATAAACACATCTGCTAAAAGGGCAAAATCATGATTGTGGAGTGAAAACATTGTAAGACCTCAAAATTCAACTGAACTATGTGAAACCAATACATTGACATCTTTCAGGGAAGCAACATATTCTGTCATATAAATCTATATGTCATGTAGATGTGTAAACTCACCTTTCAAACAATGCTTTTCATATATGGTATCCCATATCCTTCGAGCTGATGGCCCCACGTATCCAGTGTAACGTTCAGGATTTAGAAGAAGATTCACATATGTCATTTCCGCTACATAAAAAAAACAAATGAGTTTATTATTATGAAGGTATCCCTATGTAGCCAAAAAGTTCTAAACTTTAATTGTTAATAATATTATTGCCCAATTGGCAATACTTTGCTTCTGTCTAATGACTGCTAGAATGCTTTATATAACAAGAGGTGTTTACATATCATCCCCCAGACTCACAAACACACACTAATACTCACAATTGTCTGTCTCATCATCATACGTCCATGGATTGTCTGTTTCCATCCAGCCCCTGAAAGCCTTTTTATCTAGAGTTCGGTCAACCATAGCTTGGGGTTTTCCCTCTTGGCAATTTAAGTCGTCAACAGGAAGCTGTCCACTTGTTCCTTTAAAAGTCTCAGGGAACTCATGTTCGGGACACTCGCAGACAGTACAATCTCTGAGACGGCACATCCCATCATCAGGCCAGAATGGACAATCACACCATAACTTTGCCTAAATACAACAACCAATATAGAAACAGTCATTAAAAGTGTTGTAAAGCATCTCATGGTGAGATTTAACTGTAAATAAATCTCCACAAATGATGATGTTCATACAGTAATTATTCTATGCAAATAAGGAAACACTGGCATTTTGTCAGCAGCAAACATGTTAAATGAGATTTCTCCCACAGAACATAGACATCAGGTATGTAAAATAGTTTGTGCACAATAAGCAGCTCCCAGTTTAAAGTAAAGTCCAGAAAATTCATGCGCTTTTTCTCAGTCATTATCAAATCGGATGAAAAAGGTAAATCAAACCTACTTGAAAGGACTGATGTTAATATTGTTGTAATGTGTCTTTCTAACCTAGGATGTCTGTTATTAGATTCCAGAATTTGCTGGTATTTCACTTAATACGTGTTGATCTTTAGTTAGTCGTCTGCCAATCTGCCCATGGGCACATAGATACAAACTGAAGGAAGAATAATAAACTATATGACCCATCATCGAAACTGTCAAAAGGAGGCATACTGCATAAATCACCAGAGCAATTACAAATGGGACAAGAACCCCTTAACTCTCATTCACATTACTGAGTTGATAGTCATTACATTAATGGCATGTTGGTCATATTGACCTGACATTCACCATACATCAAATGAAGTTGAGGCTAACCAGATTGCATCATCCATTCTGATCAAAATAGTCCAACTTTCAGTCAACAGTAGTTGTTGGATAGATACTGATGTGCATTTGGAAATTGTAGCTAACATCATTGTAGAGAGGGTACCTTAAAATTTCAAGTCGACCATCCTTGGTCACGTTTCTGTTGCACATTTTACACATTTTATTTCTTTACTAGGCCTTGGAAGTAGTTCATATTCCAGACTCACAATTTAGTTTGAGCGAGTTGGTTTTGGTCATGCTATTGTTCATCTTGCTAATGAAGTTGAGACCAGGCCATCATCACCTGTCTTGTTCAGTGGTCCAATTTCAGTCAAAACGGAAGCAATAGTAGTTGTAACTTGTTGGATAGGTATTGACGTGCATCTGGAAATTGTAAAAGACGTCATTGCAAGGGGGGCACATTAGGATTGCAAGTTGGCCATCTTTAGTCTCGTTTCTGTTGCACATATTCTACACATTATATTTTCTCACTATGCCTTGGGATTAGTTCATCTTCCAGTCTCACAATTAGTTTGTGCGAGTTGGTTCTGGCCATGCTAATGTTCATCTTGCTTTTCTAGCCAATATGTCCATCTGTGTAAACGGTATTAGTTTTGGACTTTAGATTGACATCATTTTTGCAATAGCTCATTTTTTTATGATATTGCAGCTGGATAAATTACATCCCTAGGATCTTGAAAATACTGAGAATGGAACAACAAAACAATTCCAATGAAGCCAAGGGAATTGTGAACCTTGACATATGATAAAAACTGAAGCTGAAGCACATAAATGACTAACTCCATTCATAGAAGTCAACAAGGCACTGTCTATGTTTGCAAACTTGTTGCATTTGTTTCATTGTGTTAAAAGAGTAACTTTTATTTGTGGCTGTGGCCCATTGACAACCTCTTGTCCACTGAAGGAGCCACTTGTGTGGAATCCATGTGGGGTTAGTACGGCCAACTTGTGGTCTTAGGGGAAAACCCTGATATATACGACTCTATGAGCGATATTCCCCATTTGTATCATCATAGAACCATAATTGGATCATTGTATCATGCCAACAATGCAAGGGCATATTAAGAATTTGGTGCTTAAGGCACCACACTATATTAAGAGGAAACTTTTGAAGATGTTTCCTTTAAACTTTTAGCGCTAAATTACCCAGAGGTAAGATACCATCATTTAGAACGTTATGCTCAGCCTGCTTAAGCATCCGTGAGAGCTGCACTCTTTCATGAGATTAGACATATCACATCTTTGGGGAAATTGAACCTTGGTTGAGAGAATATCACTACCCCATTTAACGAGTGAAGCCCATGATGACTATGTTAAGACCAGGATAGATCCATCTTAAATCAGATCTATCAAGCATCGAGAGGGATCTAATTTTTTTTAGGTGTAAATTTTTTAGCTTAATTTTTCTACACATTAAGAAAAAATTCACACCTCAAGATATTTGATCCCTCTCGATTATTTATATATTTAGGTTTAAGATCAGAGCAATATAACTTTTTTTTGTTTAAGCCGACATCATTTGCATTTTTTTTATAGGAACGTCATGTTACAAAACATTACACAACATTACACGTTACAACATCTCCCCCATACTGGGCTGTAAGCACCTCGCTACTCGTGGTGCAAGGATGGTGATCTTCATTTGTGATTATTTGCTATTATGGTTAAGCACTCTAATTATTCTTTACAAGGTTATGATTTAATAGCCGATCTAGTCAACTTTATTTTATATTATTTTAGGTGGACAAGACCAACCTAGGCCTGTATGTGGGTCCATACCCCTCTTATGGGGGAAAGGCAACCCCACCAAATAAGTTGTGTATAAATGCACATCTCATGGGTCATTTGTAACATCATATTGATTCATTAGAGATTGATTCTTTAAACCTATTGGCACCCACATCTTGTATTCTCTTTTCAAGCTTAGTGTTATGCTTGTGTTCTCTTTTCAAGTTTGGTGTTATACTTGTGTTTGGAATATCTCTCTATTGCACGCCTCTACTACAACTGCAGCGCACTTGTTCAGGGGCTTATTCAGCGCTGCTCTCTCTCTCTCTCTTATTGCAGGTTGTAGGGTTTGTTCGTGGATCCATTTGATCCCCTCTCTCTTGTGGATCTCTACATGGTATCAAAGCAGGATGTGATCTCCTCCACCTTTTTCACTGCTGCTTATGATTCTTTCCTTGGCTATTCATGCTGTGTTTTCTGAATTTTCAGACCTTACAGACAGAAGGAAACCCTATCTCAAAGAGTTTTAGGGCTAATTTTTCTCTATTGCACTTATACTAGGGTATTTTCCCTCTAAGGAGAGTGCTGCCCTAGGGTTGTTATCTTTTCTGGTTATCCGTTATTGCAGAATTTAGGTTTTCCTTTGCCTGTATCAGAATTTACAGCAGAATATTCTGCCTAACCTATAGAGTTTTGGGGCTGCTTTTTGGTGATACTGTCTAGTGGAGAAGCGTGCTTCATTTAGGGCTATTTAAGTCTGTTTAATGTGCTGATTCAGAGACCTTACCTACAGAATTGAATGCCCAGCATTAGGGGTTTCTTGCTGAATTATTTAAGATCTATTTTCTGTTAATCTGGAAGACATTTTGGCTGGTTAGAAGCATCTATGGGCTGCTGTACTAGTTCTGTTTCTGTACCATCCTTTTCAGAGATTATCTTCCATCCTCTTTCATGGATGTTGTGGGGTTTTGTGGCTGTTCATGCCAGTATTTTTGCACCAACACTTTTTTTCAGCCTGTAATCTGCACAGATTTTTGGTGGGAAATCTGAAGGGCTTTCAGTATTCCTCCTTTCTTAGGGCTTCTCAGTGGCCATCCCTTATAATCTAGGAAACAGGACATGTCCAAAAGGGCCTGCGTGTCCCGTGTCGGACACGGACACGCTGACAGAGTGTGTACGACACATCTCTGCAGCGTGTCCCGTGTCCGAACACGTGTGTCCGAGGACTGTCAGTGCGTGTCCCGAAAACAGGACACGTTTTCCACTAAAAAGACACCCAAAATTGCTTTAAATCAAAACTTTCACTTTCTTTTTATCATTTGCAAGTGTGGAGAGCAGGGTTGCCGAAGCTCCCCCCCCGGATCCGACCCGGAACCTCGCTCCGAGCGAGTTCGCCCCCGAAGCGTCCTAGGAACCGCGCACCGGGAAAACGGAACCGCAAATTGGTGAAGGAAATCACGATTCCTGGAATTTGCAGTTCGTTTTGACCAATTCGGGAAGGAACCGCGCGCCCTCATCTCAGAATTCGCGCGCCCTCAAGTTCGGAACCGCGCGCCCTAAAACCCGGAACCACGTGCCGGGCGAGAGGCCGCAACTTCACCTTTTTTTCTTTTTTCTTTTTGATTTTTTTTTCTAATTTGGCTTTGTGGGTGGGCCCTAGGGCTTTCTTAGGGTTAGAGAGGGGAGATAAAGCCCAATCTCTCCCTCTTCTTCCTCATTGT
>LPNX010115401.1:322524-380919 GCA_001517045.1 Pseudotsuga menziesii
ACATTGTGCAATGCCCAGAATCGTTGTTGAATTCGAATTGCTCACCCAGGGGTCGATTTCTCCATTTTACCAATACGTTTTGGTTGAAAAACGTTTTTACTCAAACCTAGAACTTGCATTATGTTGTGTGTGCATCCCTTGTTTTGGTCTGAACTGGTTTGGAGTGGAATTGCGAAAGAATTAGCTTGATAAACCTAGTGTGGAAAGGAAACTCACAGACGGATCAATAGGGGCTGGTTTTTCTTCTTTGCACACCCTGAAGAGCACTGGAATGGAAGGCATAGCCTGAGGGACTGTGTAGCAGAAAAGGGTATGCTTCCTTGTGTTGGGTCAAGTAGGTGTTGGGGAATCCAAGCCAGATCTTGTGTAGGTGTCCATAGCTCTGTGGTTGAGCTCACTAGCTCAGCAATTCAACCATTCCACCTCCTTGGCAGCCTGATAAACCCAAATGTAGTTTTGGCTTGGCTGAATTTTGATATGTCTTTGGCTATGTGTGAGCCTGCTATTGTTCCCTTATTCCTTGTGGGAATCATGCCCAACACGGGGGTGGCAGTGGTGCTGAGAGATTGATGAGCACACTGGCCTATGGTTGGGTGGAAGGTTGCAGCGACATCGCTGGTTGCAGGACAACTCATTTTCAAGATAAATATTTCTTGTGTATTTGATTTTCTGCAACTGTATTTATTTGCTTGATAGAGTATGATGAACATGATGAATGCTTGAATGAATAAATTTGCTCCTGCTGAATAATTGCATTTGTTATGCATCTATGTATGTTACTTCAATGCATTTTTATTATGATGTTCATGGGGCTTAGATCCCCGCTTAAATGATAGCAGCAGCCCGTAGTCGTGTCCCCATCACAGATGACGGGACGTGACAATATTAGTGTTTGACTTGTCTATTTTACTAGGGGCTTTCATCCCCTTATGAAATCCACAAGTCTGGCCTAATGTTGAATTTGACATGAGCACTAAGAAGTGACCAAGACTTCTTAGTGTGGGTCAAATCAACATTAGGGCTCTGTGCAATAAATAGACGTGCATGTGACAAAGAAGTATGATATCAACGAGAAGAACTTTTCTATGATGAAGAAATAACCAAAGAAGTCAAGACAAACCATTGAAGAAGTCCTAGAGAAAGTTGAAGGCAAGAAAGAGCACAACTACGCCAATAAAAGGGGTAACTTGGACCTAGAAGACAAAAGTACAAGTTGGCCTCAAGTGAAAATCAAGTCAACTGAAGAATATAAATAGAAGTGTTCTCACACTTCATTTGACACACAACAACATCACATCTTCTTCTCTCTCCAAGGGCGCACCTCTAAGGAAGGCCTAGCAAAGGAAAGAAGCATTATTTTTGGGGTTCTCTTATTCTCTTACCTATCTTGAAGATTATCTACCCTTACTAGGGTTTCTTGTGAAGGAGAGTGAACTTCTCTTGTGCTAAGGATTATCTTCATTATTGCTATTGTACTTGAATTGGATTGATTTCTTTTGAGAAAAGTTTGATAGGTTTTCTCCCTATTGGGTTTCCCAAGGTAAAATCTTTGTGTCTCTTGTGCATGGTTATCTTTCAATGATCTTTGTCTTATTTTTCGCTGCAAGTGAATATTGATTATGCAATGAAATTGTGGGATGAAATTAATGTTTGAAGAATTATTGTCGAATAATTATCAAGGATTAAAATTGGATTAAAATTCTATACACAACCCTTGGGGGTATACAAGATGTTTCTTTCAGCACTTATTTTATCAAATGAGAAGTTCATTATTGTAGTCTCCCAGATGATGTGTAGTTTGGTGGCAGCACTCTTCCAGCAGATTATTGGGTCCACTTATATATTGAGTTGGGTCATTACAAACCCACTCTCTCTTCTTCCAGCTACAACTAGTTCTCCATTTAGTTAGGTATGTCCACTCAGGTTTATACCTATGTTGCATGGAACTCCTAAAATGCCCACGTACCAGTACCAGAAACTGACGGAAACTTTGAAACTTCTCGGAAACTTCTTGGAAACCTCCAATGGCCCATGAGCGGCTTTGGACCCATAGAAAATATAAAAAAAACTAGTTTATGGGAAATGGCAACAAATTAACCTTTAAATCGTTTCTAAACCTACCTACAAATTAACCTCTCATTCTTATTTTATTGTGAGATAATGTGTTATTAAAAACAACTATATATCTAAATATATATACCGTGTTTCCCCTTACATACCAATTTTGGGGGAGTCACGTTTACAAGTGTTCCCATTTTCGAAACTTATACACATTTCCATGTTTCGTGCAACTTAGGTTTATACCTTATCTTTCGTGTATTTATGCCTCTTGACATCACCTCCTTATCAGATGGACAGATCAAGATCATATTCCCCAAATGATAAGGTGTTTAGTGGTGGCATTTCTTCAGGAGTTGAGCAGTTCTATGCTAATAATGGTTGGGTATTCGTAAACCCTTCCACATTTGTTTGTGTTGGGTCAGCAAAATCCCATTATCTTATTAAAGTTATGGTTCAAACTTCACTCTCTATCGACTTGGTTATGCCCACTCTTTTTGTACTTTATCATCTTTGTTCGTGACCCATGCGCAGATAATTAGGAGGTGTTGAAATATATATAATATCCATGTGGTTATTTTCTATTATGGCTAAGCACCCTCATTATTGTATTACTTGGTTTTATGGTTTAATAGCTGACCTAGTCAACTTTCTTTTATTGGACTATCAGCCAAGGGCAACCTAGGCATTTATGCGAGCCCATAGCCCCTTTATGGGGGATGGCACCCCACCTCATAAATTGTGTATAAATACAAACCTCATGAGTCATTTGCAACATCATATTGATTTCTTGGTAATTAATTCTTTGGCCTATGGGCACCCACATCTTGTGTTCTCTTTTCAAGGTTGGCATTATACTTGTGCTTGGCATATCTCCTATCGCACACCTCTGCTACAGCTGCAGTGCACTTGTTCAAGAGTTTATTGAGTGCTACTCTCTCCTTTATTGCAGGATGTAGAGTTTTTCGGTGGATTTGATCCTTTCTCTCCCTCTCTCTTGTGGATCTTAACAGGATTTGCCACATAATATTTTATCTTCTTATTGTGTATTGTTATTGAATGTTTTGAGTTAATAAATCTACATGGTATAAGAACATATATAGTACGTGTACAAATATAGGATAGATTTTTAATCTTCAAGGTCAGTACAAGATGTCTCTAGATTTCCACATTTCTGTGTAAAGGTTAAATTTAACAATAGGCTGTTCTATGATCATATGCTCCAGTGCTTCTCACCTTGAAATACCGAAAGAAAGGGGTTCTCACAAGCTCCTGCAGAAGAGGATGCAGCACCTGATCGTTGAGAGTATCTACTGTATTGTAATCACAGCAACAATCTTCCACAATTCCAGTAAGTTCTTGCGGACTCTGAAATAAAGACAAGGACAAAAAAATGCATTAAATTGCATGGAAATTTTATTTAATTACATAAAAATGAATAATCATATAAAGAGAAATAAAAGAGAAAACATGAAATTGTATTCCCTGCATGCAAACCCTGAGTTGAAATCTTTTAAGCCTAAACCACTAGACAAAGGGAATAAAATTTCTTCAACAACAGCAAATTAAATATTAACAAAGAAAAAAAAAGTTCTTTATAACACAGAATAAGCATTTTAATATACTATCTGAAAAAAGATATAGTGGTCGATATAAGGGATAGCTTGTATATGTAAAAATTGCTCAGCTAGCCTCAAGGGTTAGATTAATCCGTTGAACCCTTCATCTAAGATATGCATATGTTGTCGATGTAAAGGATGGCTTGTATATGTAAAAGTTGCTCAGCTAGCCTCAAGGGTTAGTTTAATCAGTTGAACCTTTGTCTAAGATATTTTGTCAATGAGAGGCCTAGGCCATAGGCCATCCAATTGAGTCCCTTGAGGTTACCAGATGCTTTTGTTACTAACAACTGGACGCTATTGTGACTAACGACTAGCGAGGGTTAGTTTAATCAGTACTTTGTCTAAGATATGTTGTCAATGAGAGGCCTAGGCCCTAGGCCATCGAATTGAGTCCCTTGAGGTTACCAAACACTGTTGTGACTAACAACTGGATGCTATTGTGACTAACGACTGGTAGTTGAGCCACCCTCCATTTGGATTCTGGATATTCCAATATTTCAGAGAAAGAGGAATCCCGCAATATTTATGGTGAAAACTAACTAGATGCACATGAAGAATTAAATATAAAATAATAGATGTAAATACACATGATTGTTTAATAGTATTATCTTTCATGTTATTGGGAAATACTCTTTGTTAGGAGAAAGAAGTGTAGAGCAAATTATTGTCACTATTATACTTGGTCTCATCTGTATTTGTATTTGGCATATTCAGTATTCCTTTGATTCCTAAGAAAAAGTTATAGAGCAAATCATCATTACTATCATGATTAAATTGGGGAGTCGGGTGCCTCATTTGCCTCATTTGTATATAGCATGTTCACCATTTCCCTTGTTATTCTGGTTACACCGTGTGGTATTTATATTTTAGAATTTAGGGTGGACTACCAAGCATGCTTTTCCTAGTTTGCAGGAGGATGAGACAAGTGTACTCTCCAAATTGATTTTATGGTCGTTGTTCCAAATTCAAAATAAACAATTACTAGCAACAACCATATTAATAAGATTAATATGGTTTGAATACGGCAAGAGGTATATATTTGACACATTGAAATCTATAATAAATTATAATATATAGTTTTAGATTGCATTGAGCTTATCACCCTCAAAGTACATTACGTAACCTATTGTTCTCATGATGTTACAGTGCCAAATGGAAAGCTTATTGGGCGGTGCATGGTTTCATTGCAATGAAGTTCGACCTTTCACGCTAAGAGATGGAGTCAAGAGTACAACTACACATTCATCTAATAGCTTTTTATTACCATGTTTTAATTACCACATTCATCTAATAGTTTTTTATTACCGTGTTTGAATTACCACATTCATCTAAATTTAATTTAATTGTTGTATCACTATTTGAGTTAACCTAATAGTTATCTAATTAGTAATAGTTAATATAATAGTTATCCAATATAACCGCGATTAGAGTTGCAGATAAGCTAATAATTGTAGAATCATTGAAGTTAAGCTAATAGTTGTATCTAATAGTTAAGTGATTAGAGTTGAAGTTAAGCTAATAGTTGTATAATTATTGGAGTTTGTTGGGCCAGGAAAAGTACATAAGGAAGAACCCGATGCGCACGCGCAAGAGGAAAAGTGGGCGCGCGACGAAGGAAAAGCAGGCAGAGGATAGCTACGACGAGGAAGGCAGATCCGAGTCAATGGACGAGACAGGTAGAAGAGTTAAAGCATAACAGGTACAAACCGGCGGAAGACTACGAAAGGACAAACCGAGGGAAGACCAAGGATAGTTTTGCGACTAGTTATGACCAGCACAAATGATTGAAAGACGTTTCCACGGCTAGTTATGGCTGTGGTTAATGTCATACATGACTTTTATAGCCAGTTGGGCCTGGTATTAAAGTAATTACAGATATTTTGTAGCTACTCGCGTCTGTAATAACTGGGTAGGACTCGGTCGACCCTGGGTGGTCTTGTAAATGCTATAAATAGGAGGAACCCACTCCATATAAGGGTTCGTTGATTGATTAAGATCAAGTTAGGAGTTGTTAGCAGATGTTAGATTTCATTAGATACAATCAGTAGTTTGTTGTTGACTCAGAAGAGGAGTCTAGTAGAAGCAGAGGGCTGTTGAGCCGCGGATCCTGCAGCTGAGTGCGCAGACCGCTAATAGAAGAGTCGATCTAGGCTGTGTGCGGATCAATAGGGGTAGATAGAAGCAATAAACCAGAGAGCATGAGAGCAAGAAGATTGAGTCAGAAAGACATACCTTAAGAACAATCTGCAAGCTGCAGACTGCAAGATGCTATAACCATTTCTCGTGCCAGATGAAGAGCAACTTGGTGGTTTTTCCCAGATGGGTTTCCACGTTATTTCCTGTGCCGAATGAATGAATGCTACAAACAGTTGATGTTATGTGAATGTTTTCTTGCTTTGCATAATTTATGGTTATTGTTGGATGTATGTTGTAATATGATCGATCAGTTAAGGAATGAATGAACGTTAATGCATCATCTGTTAAAGTTAGTGCAGCTGCGAAACCCATTCTCAGAGAATGGTTTCCTAGTCAATTGACTAGAACAGAGTAAGACCCTAGAAGGTACCCTAGGGCCCCCAGTAGTCTCCTGGGGTTCTTGGTCTAGGACCAAGCAGGTTGATGCCATGGCAAAGCCCCTAGCATGTGGCTAGGGCCCCTATATGTCTCTAGGGTATTTTGGTCTGGGACCAAGGATGTGATGTCCAAGTAGAGCCTGCAGGTAGAGGCAGAGATATATTCTGGTATAGGACCAGGGACACGATGTCCAAGTAGGTCCTGCAGGTAGTTGATCAACTTTTAGTGTGAGACTGAAACTCAGCTTAGTACTGAGAACCATTCTGCGAGAGAATGGAGGACCCGGTTAGGGTCTAGGGATTGATCAATTTGATTCAGTGTGAGACTGAAACTCAGCCTAAAGCTGAAAGCCATTCATTAAGAATGGAAGATAATGATGTCCCCTCTTCTAATCGGTTATTGCTAGGTTGATTCTCAAGGGACTGGCCATCCCTTGATGATGTCCCTAGTACCCAACCCTTAGGAGCAGTGTTAAGGACAAAAGGATTGTACCATCTGTTTGGATCTTCCCCCTTATACAGTGATGACAATATATATATATATATATATATATATATATATATATAAACTGTGTACCTTGAGAGAGAGAAAAGTCTTTGGTCTTGTTGAATGATTGTCCATCTTTACGGTTCACCTTGATCTTGTGGTTATTGAATCTTAGTCCTATTCTTACTGGTCCTGGCACTATCACTTGTGTGCACATTTGACTATGATGACTCCTATTTTATGGAGTGTATTTGCCTAATGATTTATTAAAGACTATTGGACCATGTATTGTTATGGTTACCATATGTTTTGTTAAAGGAACTTTAACCACTCATGATTTTGGATTATTCACTTTATATTGGACCTTTGGATTTTAACTTTATGACTTTATTATAATTAATTGTTTTATAGTCTTATTAATAAAATCTTTATGTTTTTATTAATAAAATCCTTTTTTTTAACCATCTAGTCTTATCTTAAGACCTTTACTTTATGATTTATGTTTTGAGTATTTTATAATAAGGTTATAGGTCAAACCTTTTATTTTATGATTTTGATTATTTAATATTTTTTTTTTTGGTTTGGTTTATTTAATATTATTGGTTCATGGTTTGGTCACTTTATGGTTATTGTGTTTACCTCCACGTGAATCTTTTACACCACTTAATCGTATGAATAGATAAAGTTATTTTTCATATGTGATATCGAGTTTGGAAGCTTTTAGGTGTTTTTCATTTTTGGGGAGTTTTATTTTCTGCAGCGATTGACTGTTTATTTCCTTCACGGCTGCCTCCACGATCCTGCCTGCCTTGCCTGCCGTCTCTGTCTACCGGTTGTTTGCGGTTTCTTCACGATCTGTTTTTTGTTTGCGGCTTTCTCACAGAGGCCTCGCGGCTGCCTCCAAGGGCCTTCTCTCTCCCGGCTGTCTGCAAATTATTTGCAGTTTCTTCACGATCTGTTTTTGATTGCGGCTTTCTCACAGAGGCATCACGGTTGCCTCCAAGGGCCCTCTCTCTGTCGGCTGTCTGCAAATTATCTACAGTTTCTTTTTTTCCTCTTTGCGTGTTTTTCCTTCACAAGCTGATCTGCTAGTTCTCACTCTACAATTTTATACTTTAAGGTCTCTATGTGTTTTCCCTCTGCGATTGCTGAGTCTCACCTCTGCGATTTACAGCTGAGCCTTACCTCTGAGATTGTTGAGTCTTACTTCTACGATTTACAGCTGAAGTCTTACTTTTGCGATTGCTGAGTCTTGCCTCTGCAATTTGTTTATTTACCGGCTGAGTTTTATCTCTCCAAATTTACCCAGCGTGATTTTTCACGGGCTGGATCTGTCTCTTACGGGTGGGTGTTTGGGTGTCTTTCTTTACACATGGTCACTTCCATTTTTTGCTAGATTGATTGGAGGATCCGAGGTCTGTTTGCTCCTACTCTCTCTCAAGGTACGTATATGGTTTAATCAGTTTGACTTGTCCTTTCAGTGACAAGATCAAACTTAGGACTATCTAAGTATAAGGCGGATCCAACGAATGGTTATGATTCTTTATCTTCTATAGTTTATTTAAGATTGAGTTTACTGCACATGATTATTTTTCTGTACTTGACATTTGGAAAAACATCTCAATGATCAACGTTAACGCAGTGACCAGCAGAGCGTTAAGTTGAAAGAGATGAAAGTTATGTGTTAAATCTTAGTACAGTTTAAATTTTACCTTAGTTTTTATATGTTCATGTATTGAAGTTTATTACTGATATTAAAACTCATCTAACCTGCAAAAATCAACATCATCGACATGTTATGTATGGTTTCTTGATTAAAGCTGCCAAGATACAATATAAGTTGCACACTGTCAGTCGCATATAAGGAATCAGCTATGTCGCATCGTTGCGCCAGTTGTAAGTGGTTAAGGACAAGGTTGTGTCGCGTGCACGTTGTGACACATAGTTGCATGTCTGTCACATAGCAATAGACTCCATCCTCCTATCTCTGTCAAGCACCTTGGCTGTGAGCCAAGGGACTATATTCCCTCGCCAACTACGAAAACATAGTTTTGGCAGTTACACATTAAGATATCTCGGGTGAGACTGCGCCTGCCTTGCGGGTGTTGTCGACTGAGCTGGCTCTATCGGGCCGATGTCTTGGGTGATTTGTTGGTATTGTGTTGTTGTTGAATCTCGAGTCAAGACAAGAAGGTAGATTAGGCCAACATAGTTAAGCTAATAGTTAATTTAAAAATTAATATATTAGGAAGTGCAGTTCAAGGAAAAGCCATTATTGGAGTTGAAGTTAAGTTAATACTTGTATCGTCAACAGAATTAAGCTCATAGTTGTATCTAATAATCAAATAGTTGTATCTAATAATTGAGTAGTAGTTGAAGTTGAAGTTTAATTTTTCCAACTATCATGAACTATACTTATGAGATGTTAACTAAACTATTTTTATTTTAAATTGTTAATTATGAATTTTAGACGATGCCCATAGAATCAATCTGGACAGTACACTTGTCTCATTCTCGTCCATAGATGAAAAATCATAGATGGTAGTCCACCCCAAAATTCTAAGATATATACACCTATAGACATAACTATTGGCATAATAAAAGAAAAGAATATCAAAATCATTGATAGCTTATGCATGTATTACCGGTAGTTGATGCATGGATAACTCGTAGTTGATGCATGGATAATGGGCAGTAAATAGCAGACAACCCGTTTAGCTAAAAGAAGGTGGGTGATAACAGATAGCTGAGGCATAGACAACGGATGATTACAACTATACATGTAGAACCAGTAACAGGTCACTTGTTCATGGCACTTAACTTAACCTTTGGCCTATCAGCCTTCACCTGCTACTTAACTGCTGTGCTAGTTATCTACATCATAGTAATACCCAGCCAATAGTGTTTTACATTTACAGCTGCGGCTGCAAGCTGCAAGCTGGAATATTGCAAGATTTGTATTCATCAAACCTTGAAAAGGGGTCTAAAGGTTTACAGGTCTGTAACTTCCCCTTGAGATTTGAGCCTTAGCCTATGGGTCATCCAGTTCAAGCGATATCGGCTATATGCATGACAAAAAAATTATCTTCAAACATAACGGAAACTTTAAAAAGAAATGGGAAATACCAGTTGGGGTTAAATAATGATCTGCAAATAGCTTACCGTGCATTTGCACTCTTTGGTGGAGAAGCCAAACAGAGAAATTCGGGGTTGCCGTCCGCATGCGGCCACAGAAACCGCTAAAATAACAGTCAAGGCTGTAATTGTCCACGTTTTCCATCCCCAAAATCTACTTCTACGCCGCCTTTGCTCCTCTAATTCGCTCGCCATATCCAACACAGTGCCCTAATTTTCGGTTGGTAAAAAAATTATTCAGATTCCCTGCCTGATGCTGGATTCGATCCTAAGACTGCTTGATTGATTTTATAGGAGTTTTACAGAGGCGGCAGATAGCAAACCGACTGAAGCAAGAAACCGCTGGCTTGCGTGTGAAAACCGCGTCCCCGTATTGGACACTGATTTGCTGATGAGTCAGAGCGTTGTGTTTGGGTGTTGGCGGGGAAATTGGTCCTTCGCTCTAATTTGTCACTGGAAGATTCGAACCTGCGCCGTCACCGAAGAAGGAGACACAACAAAGTCGGCGCATCGGTGGAGACAGTTCTGAAATTCGAGTCTTTTGTTGTTAAATTTCAACCCAATTGAACTACACGTACAAAGTATTAATGTCTTGAGATATTTTAACCTCATAAATTTTATGCGACATAGAAATTCGATGCGAAAGTGAACATAATTGAATTTGGCTGAATTTTATGCGACATAGAAATTCGATGCGAAAGTGAACATAATTGAATTTGGATTGGAGATTGTAAAACCAGCGATTGTCCTAGCCGCTAGTGGTGCAAAAAGTACACCAATAAAGTGAAGCCATTGAAATCTAACTAGACTAGGACTGAAAGGTGGGAAGGTGGAGGTCTCTTATTCAAAGGTATTCAACCAACCAATATGGAGACTTTGTTTAAGTTTGGAATTTGATTAGTTCGCTCTATATGTTTATTATGGGTTGTAGTGTTGGAATCAAGTTTATAATGCTAGTTACTCAAATCTTTGTCTTTTTTATTAAAGATACTACACTTTATCGTTTTTTTTTATAACAAAACAATGGCAAAAAAAAAAATGAAGACATCAAAATGTTGTAGATTGGATGGTCTGGGATGAGAGTTCAAAACTTTTGATCTGTTGGATTTTTCTTGGACAATCTCTAACTGTTTTTTTCCTTTGCTTAGCCTTTGCGGAATAAAAGCATTTTAGGCTCCGTAAAGCTAAGGAAATATAATGGAAATGGTAGAGATGACAAACCAAGTTTTATCTAAATATGTATTACATACTGATAATGAAATAGATAATGTTAAGGAAAGACCATTTGATTTTACCCTAGTTTGTAGGGGAACTAATGTATAATACTTAACTTACACAATGCAATAAAACAAGCATACTTGGATATAGAAAAAGAACAAAGGGCTAAAGTTTGATGCATAATGATGAGTAACCATAACCATGAGAAACCTCGTTAACTCATATAGCCTTAAAGAGGTTTCTCATGGTTATGGTAGATGGATGGATGTAAGGTAGATAGCTCCTGGAAAAAATGAAATACATCTTTAACTCATGTCCAAGACACAATGGAAATATAATGGAAATGGTAGAGATGACAAACCAAGTTTAATCTAGATATGTATTACATAATGATAATGAAATAGATAACGTTAAGGAAAGACCATTTGATTTTACTCTGGTTTGTAGGGAACTGATGTATGATTCTTAACTCACGCAAAGCAATAAAACAAGCATACTTGGATATAGAATAAGAGAAAATGGCTAAAGTTTGATGCATAATGATGAGTAACCATAACCATGAGAAACCTCTTTAACTCATGTCCAAGACATAAAGCATACACCCTTTTATCACAAGGTATTAAAAGCTGATATATCAATTGCATGTATCTATTGGAAAATTACATAAATTTGTATATAACATGAGTTTACTCCTCTAAAATGATGTAGGAGGGTACATATGCACCATGTATTATAAAGTAACATGGTAGAACATGGGTAATGGTTTTGCATTTTTTTTATTTCCACCTTTTTTATCTATAAAATGATGTAGGAGGGTACATATGCACCATGTATTATAAAGTAACATGGTAGAATATAAAATGATGTAGGAGGGTACATATGCACCATGTATTATAAAGTAACATGGTAGAACATGGGTAATGGTTTTGCATTCTTTTAATTTCCACCTTTTTTATCTTTTGGACAAGCATCGTATCAATGAGATCTTGCAACTTCTATCAAAAGTGTAGAGTGTAGTGGAGTAGATCGAGGAAGTGGTCATGGAGAAACCTCCACCAAATTACAGGTGGTAAACGAAGAATGGGCACTCTAAATTCACCACTTAGCTTTCCAAAGACCTTTTTGAATTCCTCCAATCCCTAAAGAACTTCTCTAACTCGTCCTCCAATCTAATCCAGGCCCATTTGGGATAAACACTATTAAAATTCCACCAAAGTTTCCAGAATTGGTTGGGATTGAAATCTTTAAAATGTAGAGCTTGATGTATCTTATTTATGCAAAGGCCAAATATTAAAATAAGATCTCAAATTCATGAGGGTGCTTTCAAATTCCATTCATATTTTATGTCAGGTGTTTGAATGTCTTGCCTTTCTTCCCAAAATTATTATTTTATCTCATAGATTTTGTCATTTTTTATATGCACATTTTTTTAGTTCCAATAACACTTGGGTTTCAAATATCTCAAATTGAAAAAAAAAATTGCAAATCTTGAATCTCTTTTTATTTATCTAGTATAGTATAGTTTTGTGAATCATCAATTTTATGTCATTTTCTGCTATAAAATCAAGGCTTTTGTTTACAAAGGTTTCAATGATTTCAAATGCTTTTATGTGGGTTGTTGTTAGTTTTTCTTTTCTATTTCTACTTTTAAAGTGAATTTCTTGTTTCCAACAAATTTATAAAACAAAATTCTTCTTATTTCAACTAATGTGATGCATATTGTGGTAGAATAATCTTGTAGTTTTAATAAATTGTGGTAAGATATATTTTTGTGTAATTTAAAATTGAAATAAATTTATATTTTATTTTCTAAAATGGATTTTTTTTTTTTAATTTAGCCTCATTTTTTTAACTAAGTTATAGTGGGTTTTATATTATTGTGGATATAGGTTATGCCATCATGTTTGAAATGAAAACAAAATGATTGCCAAGCAAGAAAGGTATTGTTTTTCCAACATTAATTATTATATTTGTTGGGGTTTGAATCATTGACAGTGTCTTTGTAATTTAGAGTATTTGAATCTCATAAGAAGTTATCCTCTCTAATTTTATGTTTTTGGGGAAATTCATTTTTGTGAGCATGCTTATCTTTCAATGATTATTGTATTTGGTGGTCCCCTTGATGTATAACTAGTCGTTTCCCAAAAGGTGCAAAGGAACGTCAAAAGGGGGAAAAATGGAAAGTAACGTAGTTGTGTTGAAGTGAAAAAAAAGAGTAGTAAAATTGATGACATGAAGAGCTTCCTCCTTCGTCATAAAAATGTCCCTATACCTTTTGTTGATTAAAAGAATGAATAGCATCTTAGCTATAATTATGTCATCCAGGAGTTTTTGCCCAAAGGAAAATCCTCCTTGTTATAAGAAAACTATGAGGGACCAAAGAGCCAAAGCCAATTTGCCATAACTTTGGATATAATTGCATAAATGGTGTTGCATAAAGCAATAGGGAAAATTGTAAGGCTGGCAGGAGCGGAGGGGCTCCTTATAGACCCAAAAAGACAACTAGAAATATCTTATTCATGAGGGATTGAAGTTTATGTGAACAACTAGGTGGAAATGTATGTTATATTCATGGAAACAAAGTTGATTAAAGCACTTCATATAAGAAAACTCATAATCATTAGGGATTTTCTCTTGGTCATCAAGCAAGTAAGGAGGAAACACCATGAGGAAGGAAGCATTCAAAGCAGGATCTTAAATAGAATTGATTGGAATATAGGCAAGATGTAGGAGGTTAAAATTTTCACGTCAAGAGATCCAACAACTCCCAAGTTGATAAGCAAGCTAATATGGTAGTATTGCTCGATAAGGGGGTCCCAATAAAAAATGGTGACCGCCCTCCACGTATATGGCTTCCTTAACGGGTTCAATAAGGAACCAAATGGTATGGTAGGACGATCAAATGGTTTGGATGATGAAACATTTTTTTGTGGTCGGCTAATGAAGCACATTTGAAGAGGTCTGGTGGGATGAAAATCAACATTTGTCCTCACATTGGTTAGCATGATGAAGTATGCCTTGTCATTTTAAGGTTGCACGAGGGTGCTTTGAGCTCTTAATCTCCCTTGTGCCTCAACTCTCATCAATTTGATGCTACCAATTATTAACCATATCGCCTTTATGGCTCTTGCGCATTGCTTCTCCGTTCATGGCGGCACTTTGGTTTTGGCTTTAGGGTTTAAGGTAATCTTTGTGGATATGGAGGAAGTTACTACTTGACCAAAGGATTTAAGCTCACGGGACAAAACCTCCTTAAACTCTACAATCTTGAATAGAGGTTAATGCTTCTTCTCGGCTTTGTTGAATATATCCATAATGAATTGCTTTTCTGTGAACAACTCTATCCTTTCATATATTTTTGGAATTTCCAATAGACCAAGATGGAGCAGGATAAAAGGTTTTCTCTCCTCATACAATTCCTTTGGTAATGGGGTTAAGTTATGTTGTGTGCTCCTTAGCGATATTTGCCTTAGTATTAGGGTCATCCCTATTGAGGTAACCATAACAAAAAATTATTATTCTAAATTTGTTGAAAGAGAAGAAATTTGTGAATTGAAAAATATCTTGATTACAATGAACACTTAGCTTAAAAATGAAGGAATAATTCATACTTGTGATATTTAATGGTGACAATATAAAATGTAATGATGCATATAATGCACATAGTCTATGTATGATTCAGAGATTAGGACAAAGAGATAAGTTAGGGATGAGGATCTCATGAATATCACTTGAGAGATTTAAGGAGAGATATTGTGGGAAGATAGTTATGCATATGGTTGAGAAAACATTCTTATTATGATAGTTGTTCTAGTCACCTATTATTATGTAAAGGGGCCTCCTTGTACTCTATTGTAGATGAGAGAAGCTAGATCACACAATGTGAGATTTTCAACGTATCTTTTGTTCTTGTGGTTCAATATTGTGAGAATATTTAATGGTTTCGCTACCCAATTTCCCAACATATGGTTTGGTTGCCTAATTTCTCAACATATGGTATTTAAAGAGAGATTTTATGGGATATAGTTGTGTATATGGTTGAAAAAACATTTGTATTATGGCATGGTAGTTATGGCCACCTATTCTTATATTAAAGGACCTCATTGTACTCTATTGTAGATGAGAGAAATCTATTGTATATGAGGGAAAGCTAGATCAATACAATGTGAGGTTTCGAGATGCCTTGTGTTCTTATGGTTCAATATTTGTGAGAATGTTTAATGCTTTGGTTGCCAATTTCCCAACATATGGTATCAGAGGCAAACTAGGCTTTTTTCTCTTTGGAAGATGAAGGGTTGATATGCATTACTATGGAGGATAGCATAGAGGATAGTATTGTGGGTGGAGAAAGGAGCTCCCATGAGTTTGGAAGATGTCGCCAGATTGTGGTGTCCAAACTTAGATTGTGACCTTACTTACTCATATAACACCTCTCATTCTCGATTAGATTGTACATGTAGCACATTCATACCCCTCATACCAACCATGTCTCTCTCAAATATAATTTGTAGGTTTATTTGCTGTGCATCATGTGGAGAACTGAAGATACCTGTGCAGAATGCAAATTATCAAATTTGTGTTTAATGTTTTTCCCTATGCGGAATGCAAATTTGTTACCTCTTTTATAACATTTTGTTTGGCGATTTTGTTTCGTCCCATTTCTTCGAATTACAAAAGAAAAAAAATGGTATTAAGCAATGATGGGTTCTTGATTATAATGGGATCCACGCTCAAAGTAATTGCCTCTCTTGGTCGAATCTCTCCCTATTAATCATAAAACAAGGGGCACAAGACAAAGATTAGAGCCACATTTCCCCCTAATAAGTCCCTCTGATAAAGCTAATCACAATCAAGAGATCGAGCCCTCCTCCTTATATATTTATCTTAAATGTAATGAAGGCAAAGTATATATTTAATCGATGGTTCCACAAAAAACATGCATACCGTACATAGGAGACATGAACTAAAAAAATGTCACAGTATTGAGCCACACATTCTGTGCAAAACTATGCATTCAGATCTTCATGAACATGAATGTTGTCCAATGCCCACCAAAGTGTAGACCAAGGTTGTTCTCATCCTGATTTCTTACTATGCAACTACTCCTTAGATCCAAAATCCAATCAACTAGCAAATCAATTTCAGGTATCGCCCCAGAGTTTAAGGGTTTTTCATGTTCAATTTTTGCAAGATTTTGTGGGTTATGTTGTGCCCAAAGCCTTTGTTCATGGCTTTACTTAGTGTGCAAGTGGAGCAATGCCGCGTCCCCTCCCCTTTACATCAGCATATAAGGGAGGAACGTGACTACACTACTTACTCTGATACCACAATTTAACGTACCCGCTACTCCGATATACCACGATGTCCATGCACTCAATGCCCATACACTTCACTGAAATGTGGAATAATTTAAAACTTTTAACACAGTCATGGGTCATGTTCATCCTTTTACATTCATTCTTAAACATAAGCATCACTGTAACAGTCGTTCTGCATCTCACAGATCCATTCTGTAAGCAGGAAGTCGTTCCGCACTAAACCTGACTTTTCCACCTTCTGCATTCCACCCTTCTACTTTTTGCTGTGGACTTCGAGAATCAGAAACTCCCCGAAATGACCACCTTGTCTTTTGACTTTCCGCCTTCTGACTTCCACCTTTACGCCTTCCGCTGCGGACCTCGGAAGTCAGAAACTCCATGAAACGATCATCTTGTCTTTCGACTTTCCTCTTTCCGACTTCCGCCTTTTCGCCTTCCACTATGAACCTCGGAAATAAAAAAAACCCGCGAAACGATCACTTGTCTTTGGACTTTCCACCTTTCGAATTTCCTCCTTTCGCTGTGGACCTCAGAAATCAGAAAACTCATGAGATGATCACTTGTCTTACGACTTTCTACCTTCCGACTTCTGGATTTCCACCTTCCGCTGCGGACCTCAGAAATCGGAAAACCCATGAGACGATCACTCTGTATTTCAACTTTCCGCCTTCCGCTGCGGACCTTAGAAATTGGAAAAAAACACTTTTTTCCTTATCCTTTTTCCCATTTTCCGCCTCCCGCCTTCCGCCTCTCGCAGGCGGATTCCAGGGTGTAGAAAACACACTTCCACCTTATAAATTTTGGCTCTTTTCTACTTCTGCCTTCCGCAGGCGGATTCCAGGGTGCAGAAAACCAACATTCTGCCTTATCTTTTCCCTATTTTCCACCTTCTGCCTTCCGCAGGCGGATTCCATGGTTTGGAAAACCAACATTCTTTACCTCAGGATAGCTTCATTTCTGACCCTATAACCAAGCTTCTAGCCTCCATGATCATAAGCAAAATGCAGTGGAAAAATACAAGGCATATACAGATGCAAAATGCAGGGGCATTTAAACAATAGTAAACTCTACTTAATTCATTCATAAGAATTCTACATAATCAATATATTCATAAGCAAATACATTGCAGAAATAACACAACAGAGAATACATATCTTGGAGATGAAGTTGTCCTGCAACTAGCTATGTCGCTGCAACGTTCCACCCAACCAAAGTCTAGTTGTGTTCATTAATCTCTCAACACAACCGCCACCCTCGAGCTAGGCATGATTTCCACAAGGAACTAGGGAACGCATGCTCACACATAGCTAGAACACATCAAACACAGTCAAGCCAACCTACAGTTGGGTTTCACAGACTGTCCAACCAAGCCAATACACAATTGGGTTTAACAGGCTGCAGGAAAACAAGCCAATACACTGTTGGGTTTAATAGGCTATTTAGCCAAGCCAACTAACAGTTTGGTTTAACATACTGCACATAGTCAAGCCAACATTCACATTAAGGACCAGCCTAGTCGACTAACATATGGGTTTAAACAGGCTCCTCAGCCAAGCCATCTCACTACTGAGTTTCACAGGCTGTTCAGCCAAGCCAACTAACAGTTGGGTTTATCATGCTGTCCAGGCAAGGGTCACACATGGCCAAATGCATAACAAGACACATCCAAGCCAATATCCAATTGTGTTTCATGGGCTACCCATCCAATCCAATATACGATTGGTTTTCACAGGATGTCAGTCAACCCAATCTACGTTTGGGTTTCACAGGCTGCTAAGGTAGTGGAAAGGAAGAATGGATAAGCTAGTGGCTCATTCAAGAGCTAGGGACACCTCCACAAGATCTATATAGCCTGGCATCCAAAATACCTACACATCCAACACAAGGAAGCATCCCCTTCTCTGCTACAAAGTCCCTCAATCTATGCCTTCCTTTCCAGTGCTCTTCAGGGTGTGCATAGAAGATTCACCTGCCACTCTTATCTTTTCGTGAGGTTCCTCTCTACAGCAGGTTTATCAAGCCCATTTGGCGTCTCTTCCACTCCTAACTCTTGCATACTATTCAGACCCAAACCAGGGTGCACATCACAACAACCAGACCCAAACTAGGGTACACATCATAACAATCAGACCTGAACCAGGGTAACTCAACAACATAGGGTTCCACACTATAACACAGATAACCAGGGTTCCATACCACTCTATGACACAGAGAAACACTACAGAATGCATAGCAATACTTTGCTAGCTCGTGCTGCGTCTGAGAACAATGATCCACACTCAACAACCACTTCCCCGATTCAGGATAGTGAACAACGAACAACCTCCCCTCCCGAATGTTGAACTCTATAATGGATCGAAATGACCAAGACATATTGGGTGACTCCGGTTATGACGAGATGGGCACACATCCCCGCGATTACTTGTTTCAGAAGCAAGAATGCGGCTTCCCCATGCTGCAGGTTGCAGGCTTGCTCAGACACGAAATCTGACTGCCATGCCTTGCTCTACCCAAAGCATTAACAGCCTCAACCGCTCTTCTAGAAGAATTGAATGATTGAAGACAGAGGAAAAAAAGGTAGTTAAGGGTTTATGGGTTCTCCCATTGACATCTGGTCTCACCCTATAGCTTAGGATTTTGACTAAATCCCCTCCCTATTCCTTGTGAAATCATGCCCTCATCTCTTACGTTGCAGTGTATAACTAGTTGTGGTATTTTATTAAGTTGTATAGTTACATGATAACTTCAAAATGTAATGTGCCTGACTTAGCACTATACCCATCGGCATCAACGTTGATCACTGATACACAAAACACCAAATCAATGCCAGGGCCTTGGCCTTGGGCTCCTCACCATGATTTCAATACAATATATACATCATGTACAATTTCAATACCATGGGGTCAAAACCAGGGTGTTACATTCCCCTCCCCCTTCATTAGCACTCTCCTCGGTTCTTTACCAAAATTGAACAAAACTGGATGTGCCAATCGCATGGCATCCTCCAGCTCCCACATAGCCTCATCAGGACCGTAGTGCTTCCATTGCACCTTTACCTGTCCAACAACTCGATTCCGGAGCACTGTGACCTTCCTGTCGAGGATGAGCAATGGCTCGGTTTTGAACTCTCCCTCAGGTTCCACCTGAATCACATCCCAATTTATCACATGGTTAGGACCATGTACATATTTTTTAAGCAAAGAAACATGAAAAACATCATGAGCTCTAGTGCTAGCAGGCAATGCAATTCTATATGCAATTGGACCTAGTCTTTCAAGCACTTCAAAAGGCCCACAATATCTAGGTGACAACTTGGAACAACTTCCAAGCTTCAAGGAACTCTTCCTTGGCCTCACTCTAAGGTAAACATGATTCCCAACACTGAACTCTCTATGCACTCTATGCTTGTCTGCATAGCTCTTATGTCTATCTTGGGATGCCTTCAGGATCTGCCTGATCTTTGCAACCTCTTGCTCCATTTCCTTGAGCAATCGTGGACCAATCACAATCTTGTTCACTGAATTATCCCAAGTTATTGGTGTCCTACACCTTCTCCCATACAGAGCTTCATATGGACTCATTCCAAATGATTCTTGTTGTCCATTATTATATGCAAATTCTACCAAGTGTAAATAATCCTCCAACTTTGATGATTTGATGATTTGATCATCATAGCACCCATCAAAGAGGTACTTTTGTTTGAAATATTTCTTGAACTACTTCCACACGATTTTTCTATCATTGATCTTCTTCACCTGCTTGAGGTGCTCCCACCATATAGATGCTCTTCCATTCAAATTGAAGATGGATACCCTTGCCTTCATATTTCCTAAGTAGTCTTGGACTTGGAAATACTTTTTCATCCCAAGAAGCCAAGCTTCAGCTTCTTAATCATTATTTACCTCACCATTAAAGGTAGGAGGTCTTTCCTTCTTAAATTCATCACGTGAACCGTTCCGGTAATGCCTCTTCCTCTTATCCCTATGAGATGAAGAGCTTGAACCCCCAGTGGATCCTTTAGAGTCAGATGATCCACTAGAAGACCTTTTTCTTCTTCTGGCACCGCTTCTACTTCCTTTCGGATTTACTACCCGATGCCCAGAGTTCATCTGCCTTTAGATGTCTATCAAACTCTGCAGCATGGCTGCATTCAGCTGATTCTGCTCTTCCTGATATTTAATCATTCTTTCATTGTCTTTTCTATAGATTTGCATCTCCACCCTTAGGCTTCTTAAGGTGGAGTCTCTTGATATATTCTCTCATTGGACTTTGCTTCAACATTTCCAACTCGAATGTTTTCCCCCATGGCATCTGCCTTGAATTCATAGGGGTCCTATGCATCAGTCATGTTGTAGGCTCTCATGGCCGAACCACAACCCAACTTTTCCAAACTACACTATGACTCTGCAAAATGTGTTAATAAACACACTGTTAGATAATCTCAGAATTCAAAAACTACTTACCATGGAACCAATAGATCTGAAAACTATTCACTTGGCCCATCCAACCCCAATGTTGTAGCCAATAGCTCTGATACCACAATGTCACGTCCCCTCCCCTCTACATCAGCATATAAGGGAGGAACATGACTACACACTCTGATATCACAATGTAACGTACCCGCTACTCTAATATACCACGATGTCCACGCACCCGGTGCCCATACACCTGACTGAAATACAGAATAATTTAAAACTTATTATTTATTTCTCTTTAACACGGTCATGGGTCATGTTCATACTTTTACATTCATGCTTAAGCATAAACATCACTATAACAGTTGTTCTGCATCTCACAAATCCATTCTGTAAGCAGAAATTCATTCCGCACTAAACCTAACATTTTCGCCTTCTGCATTCTGCCCTTTCCGCTATGGACTTCGGGAATCGAAAACTCCCTGAAATGACCACCTTGTCTTTTGACTTTACTCCTTCCAACTTTCACATTTCCACCTTCCACTGCGGACCTCGGAAGTTGGAAACTCCATGAAACGATCATCTTGTCTTTCGATTTTCCGCCTTCCAACTTCTGCCTTCCGCTGCGGACCTCGAAAATCGAAAAACCCGTGAAACGGTCACTTGTCTTTCGACTTTTCGCCTTTTGCTGCGGACCTCGGAAATCAGAAAACCCATGAGACGATCACTTGTCTTTCGACTTCTTGCCTTCTTACTTTCGGCTTTTCTCCTTCCGCTGCGGACATTGGAAGTCGAAAAACCTGTGAGACGATCACTTTGTCTTTCGACTTTTCACCTTCCGACTTCCAACATTCTGCCTTCCACTGCGGACCTCGAAAATCAGAAAAATAACCTTTTTTCGTTAGCCTTTTTCCCATTTTCCACCTCCCACCTTCCGTAGGTGGATTCCGGGGTGTGGAAAATACTTCTACCTTAGAAATTTCGGCTCTTTTCCACTTTCGCCTTCCGCAGGAGGATTTTGAGGTGTGAAAAAACAAAATTCTTCCTTGTCTTTTTCCTATTTTCCACCTTCCACATTCTGTAGGAGGATTATGGCATGCGGAAAACCAACATTCTTTACCTTAGGATAGTTGCATTTCTAACCCTGTAACTAGGCTTCTAGCCTCCATGATCATAAGCAAAATGCAGTGGAAAAATACAAGGCATATACAGATGCAAAATGCAAGGAAATTTAATTAACAATAAACTCTACTTAATTCATTCATAATCATTCTACATAATCAGTATATTCATAAGCAAATACATTGCAGAAATAACACAGCAGATAATACTCATCTTGGAGATGAAGTTGTCCCACAACTAGCTATGTCACTGCAATGTTCCACCCAACCATAGGCCAGTTGTGTTCATTAATCTCTCAACACAACTGCCACCCTTGAGCTGGGCATGATTTCCACAAGGAACTAGGGAACACAGGCTCACACATAGCTAGAACACATTAAACACAGTCAAGCCAACCTACAGTTGAGTTTCATAGACTGTCCAGTCAAGCCAATACACAGTTGGGTTTAACAGGCTGCAAGAAAATAAGCCAATACACTGCTAGGTTTAATGGGTTATTCAGCCAAGCCAGCTAGCAGTTGGGTTTAATAGACTGCACACAGTCAAGCCAACATTCACATTAAGAACCAGCCAAGCCAACTAACAGATGGGTTTAACAGGCTCCTCAGCCAAGCCATTGCTGGGTTTCACAGGCTATTCATCCAAGCCATCTAACAATTGGGCTTATTAGGCTATCCAACCAAGGGTCACACATGGCCAAATGCATAACAAGACACATCGAAGCCAATATCCGATTGGGTTTCACATGCTTCCCAACCAAGCCAATATACGATTGGGTTTCACAGGCTGTCATCCAATCCAATCTATGTTCGGGTTTCACAGGCTACTAAGGCAGTGGAAAGGAAGAATGGCTAAGCTAGTGGCTCATTCAAGAGCTAGGGACACCTCCACAAGATCTATCTGGACTGGCATCCACAATACCTACACACCCAACACAAGGAAGCATCCCTTTCTCTGCTACACAGTCCCTCGAGATATTCCTTCCCTTCTAGTGCTCTTCAGGGTGTGCATAGAAGATTCACCAACCACTCTTATATTTCCGTGAGGTTCCTCTCTGCACTAGTTTTATCAAGACCATTTGGCGTCTTGTCCACTTCTAAGTATTGCATACTATTCAGACCCAAAACACGGTGCACATCACAAAAACCAGACCCAAACCAAGGTACACATCACAACAATCAGACCCGAACCAGGGTAACTCAACAACACAGGGTTCCACACTGTAACACAGATAAACAAGGTTCCATAGCACTCTATAACACAGAGAAACACTGTAGAATGCATAGCAATACTCTGCTAGCTCGCGCTGCGTCTGTGAATAATCATCCACACTCAACAACCACTTCCTCGACTCAAGATAGTGAACAACAAACAACCTCCCCTCCCGAATGCTGAACTCTATAATGGATTAGAATGACCAAGACATATTGGGCCACTCTAGATATGACGAGATGAACATGAATCCCCATGATTACTTGCTTCAGAAGCAAGAATGCGGCTTGCTCAGACACGAAATATGACTGCCATGCCTTGCTTTGCCCAAGGCATTAACTGCCTTAACTGCTCTTCTGGAAGAGTTTAATGATTGAGGACAGAGGACAAAAAGGTAGCTGATGGTTTATGGGTTCTCCCATTGACATCTAGTCTCACCCTCTGGCTCAGGAGTTTGACTAACTCCCCTCCCTATTCCTTGTGAAATCATGCCCATGTCTCTTACGTTGTAGTGCATAGCTAGTTGTGGTATTTTATTAAATTGTATAGTTACATGGTAACTTCAAAATGTAATATTCCTAACTTAGCACTATACCCATCGACATCAACCTTGATCATCGATACACAAAATACCAAATCAATGGCAGGGCCTTGGCCTTGAGCTCCTCGCCATGATTTCAATACAATATATACATCATGTACAATTTCAATACCGTGGGGTCAAAACCGGGGTGTTACAAGCAATATTTTTTTAGTCTAGGTAGTTTCATTGTTGATGGCATGTATTTGGTGTGAAGAGATGTCTAACTTTATAAAGGGATCTCATTGAATATTTCTTGAACTATAGCATAAAGAGATTGAAGTCAAAGAAGCGGTTCAATGCACCACGAGCAATTCAAGGCCTTGAAATGAAAGTAGAAAAATTATTGAAAGAAGGTATAATTTTTTGGAGTAATTTAGTAGTTTCATGATGGTTTTTGATATAAACAAAATGGAGATTGGCATAGCTAATTGTTGAGTCATTTCACATAGAACACTGTCAATTAAAAAACAATTGTAAAAGGCTTCTAGGTTGTCATCAAAATAAGGGTCCATGTGATTGGTAACCAAGTCAAAGTGTGCATTTATTAAGGTTTGTAAAAATGTTCAAGGATTGTAAATGTCGAATGAGTGCAAAGTCTTTTATGTGAAATGAGTCCATTTTGAGTGAAAAGATTTTCCCATGTCACTATTAAATAATGTCATAATTTTGTGTCCATGAAAGGAATCATATTTTCCATTCCCATTAAGATCCGAAATTACAATCTCCAGTTCCATTCAGCAAGGAAAAAGTTCGACCAAAAAGAGAGGTTTTTAACCATTCTAGGACCAACCACCAAAAATAGATACAATTGTAAAGTAGCCAATAAAACAAAGATACACATGATCCAATATCATAGATCATATCTCAAAAGTTAACCAATGATAACTCCAAAGGAGTAGAAGAGGTTCCCCCTTGGAATCCTACCAGCCTTATAGAGCTAGTGTGCAACAACAATATTTGTTTAGACAAATTGTCACGTCCCCAACCCTTACTCCGCAGAGAGGACGCGACAACATCTATCAACTCAGGAAATCTAAGCCCCATGAACACACACACACACACACACACACACACACACACATATATATAATGCATTGAATTTAAAACATACACAGATGCATAAAGTATTAACATATAAAGGAAGCAAAATCATTCATTCAAGCATTCATCATGTTCATAGTAATTCATAAAACAATTACAGTTACGGAGAATAAAATATAAGAGAATACTTATCTTTAAAATAAGCTTGTCCTACAACCAGCTATGTCGCTGCATTGTTCCACCCAACCATAGGCTAGTGTGCTCTTTAATCTCTCAGCAACACTGCCACCCCCGATTTGGGCATGATTTCCCCAAGGAATAAGGAACACTAGCAGACTTCACCCATAACCAAGGATACAACATAACTTAGTCAAGCCAACACAATTGGGTTTATCATACTTACATAGGCAGTGGTTTACACTTAGCCAAATTCACATGAGACACAACCAAGCCAACAAATGGGTTTATCAGGCTACTAGCCAAGCCATCCTTCCAATTGGGTTTGTCAGGCTGCCAAGGAGGTGGAAAGACTAACTGCTAAGATAGTGAGCTCAACCCCAGAGCTATGAACACCCACACCAGATCTAGCTTGACTTATAAACAATTACACACCCAACACAAGGAAGCATTCCCTTCTCTACTACATAGTTCCTCAGGCCATGCCTTCCCTTCTAGTGTTATTCAGGGTATGCAAAGAAGAAAAATAGCCTTCTAGATTCGTTTGTGAGGTTCCTTCACACACTAGGTTTATCAAGCAAGTCCAGACTCCATTTCCATTCCACAAATTAGTTCAAATTCCAAACAAGGATGCACACACATTGATCTCAGTCCTGGGATTATCAAACATAAGAAGAAGCCAAGGAATTACACATGCACATAGTAATTTACGAATTTCTGAACATTGTCGGTGCCAAACCGACTGCTACAAAATACCAAAATGAAAACGTTTGCTTGCTATTCAAATCAAAGACATGAAATCGGATTAAGGGCATTCCTATTCAGGAAAACGAAAAGCAGACTGGAGAAAACATGAAAAAAAACAAATCCACACAGGAAAACCCAAAACGTGAAGGATCCAGATTGCCGAATAGGAGAAAATCGTGAAGGGTTCAGAGTCAGAGTTGTTTTGCTTGCTGCGTGAATGAATATTGGGATCCAAAAATGTTACACACAGTTAAAATCGCGAGGGGAAGGTGAAACACCCATACGTGAGGGAAAGGTAGTCATTTTTGGTGTTTTCTTGCCCAATAAAATTTTAAAAATGTTTTTCCCGAAGTGGTGCTCTGCCTAATTCGAATTTCTTCCCACTCTTCCAATCTCGCCCCCCTTATACTTAGGAAAAAATCATGCCCCCATCTCATTTGGTTTCATTGACATAGCTGGCTATAGGTTTTTAATTAAAAAAATTTCAAAGTTTAACATAATGTCCATCTCTTTTATTGTTTAGCTAGCATAAAATACCATCGGCTCAACCTTAATTGCCGAAACGTAAACACTAAATCAATGGTGGGGCTTTTTCCTAGCTCCATACCATGATTATTTACATCATATTATTTAAATGCAAACGGGGTCAAAATCGGGGTGTTACGCAAATCGTCAGCCAGAGTGCTCAATTCTCTAAAGATGTGCTTATATTTAACCAAGGGGAAAGTCCCATTGATCATCTTCGAGTGCTCCACCAGATAAACAATGTCGTTTTTCCTAGTCTCCACCAAAACTATTGTTAAAACAAAAATTCGTTCATACATCATATCCTACTCACCATTTCCACATCATTAGTCTCCACACCAAAAATCAACATGGTCAACCTTCATATACCAAAACACCCAAAAATTCGATGCATTATGGAAAGTGGACTTATCCCACAAATTTAGGAAATTCCACCAAAATAGGGTAAAGTCCAAAATAAAATAAAGTCTCGCTCAGATTAAAAAATTACGAGTGGTAAGTGGAAAAACCACCATGATTTGTAAACCCCAAACCCTAAGAAATTTTCCATTTATATGATATGAAGGTTCCTATTCATGACATCTCCACCTTGAACACTGTTGCTATGCTGGAATTCCCTTTGAGACATTAACCCTCTGTTATCACTCTCATTTCACCTCGGTTGAAATTTGACACCTTCACGATAGAGTGTGGGAGACATTATGCTGCTTGGAACCAAGAGAGGTACACTCTATCTAGCTGCAAGGGCCCCCATTTTATGAGGTACTCTCATTCCATGTGTAAGCTAAATAATTTTAATAAAAGAGAAAATATTCTTTTACATGCTCCTTGTGTGTGTTGAAAAGGAAAAGTCCAATGTTAATTGCTTGTTTTTAGCGTTATTGCTTACCTTTTACTGTTATTGTTTACATTTACAACTCAATATTTGCATTTTAGTTTTTCCATTTCCTACTCATATGTATCTCACTTTAGTTTATGTTTTTATTTGAATATCATAGTTTGAATTTTACTAAATTTTACTTGCAGTTACCGCATTGATTTCACACACCAATGCTGCAAGAGACATTCTCTTGTGTTCTCTTTACCTTGGCTTCCCTAAGCTGGTAGAAAATCTATTTTCACCTATTGGAGTGCAAAAGCACTGATAACATAACTGACAACCATACTGGGTCAATCCCTATGGATCCTCGATTGTTTTTACTCTTTGTTTGACCATGTTTTGTTGTTGATTTTTTCGTTTGTTAGATCCATTAGTCTGGGTGTTTTTCAGTTTTGATATCCCCCTAGCTGGATTTTGACATGTAAAATTGACCTTATTCGTCCCCTAGACCCTTGCTCAACCCTTGTTTGAGTTGTTTTTAATTTTCTTCCTTCCCAGTCCCAAAGCGCTCCTTTCATCATGTTAAGAGTGCCCCAGAGCACCCCTTTTAGCATGTTATGTGCGCCCTATAGCTCCTTTATCTCCCCAAAAGGTGTGTCGTAGACCTATTTCGCCTATTTTTCTGTCGCTTCTATTTTTGCACAGCGTGCGCCCCATAACGCTTTTGTTCCTCGGACAGAAGGGCCATGAGACTAACATAAAGCTTTTTGAACCTCTATTCATACCCCCAACCTTTCCACATTAATTGTTTGATTCTCAACTGTGACAGTTTTCAATACCCTTTCTTGGTTGTTTTCATCATTTTGAGTGGTTGTTATTGCATAGTTAGACTTTTTCTTGAGTCTAGCAGTATATGAGCATTCCATTTATTAGTAATTGTTTCACATAGTAGAATTTGTTTAGTGTTCTTTGCAGTACAATATGCTATTTATCAGAGTTTCTTTTCAGTTTTAGTTGTTTATTTCAGTATTTATTTCCAACATTTATTATTTTTAACATATATCAGGATTGTTCATACCACTTGTGCACCCACTCACTCCCCAATATCAAAGTGAGACTAAAATTTTACCTAATTGAACACACATTTAACCCCACCTAGGGACCAAACAAAATATTGTAGCTAGGTAGGGCACTAGGGGTAGGCATCCAAATAACCCCCTTTTGTCATTTACATCTGAAACATAGTTGTTGTCTCTTAGGGAACCAAAATTCCCTTGTATTGTTTGGCACGGTTAAATCCAATTAGTCGGAAAGGCCTCTCAATTAGGAGGGCAAGACATGAGATTGGTTCTGGAAGGCTAGGCGGAATGTTGCTCTCCACTTAGTTCCGAAGGACACCTACTCATATCCCTCGCTGCATTGCCAGGCCACCATACCAAGCGTGCAGTGGCCCAAGGACTGAAGTAGCAGATTTATATTTCTGAACGTGCCATGAATGGGGTAGCATAGTTTCCATTCTTCCAGGGCTCTTATATCCCTTAGTCAGTCAGGTCTTCCAGGCTATATTGTCCGACTATGAATTTCATCACCCTGGAGAGGATACGATTTATGAGGGCTCTCAACTATTTAGTTAGGTGTTTGCGTGCTCACACACCTCATAGGTTAACGAGTCTTTTGATTTTAGGTAGTGTTTCTTGTTGGCTTTATGGCCTTTTTTGTTACTTGCTTGCAATGACATGTGACCGCAATAGAGTTTTAGAGTTTGTTGTTAGCCTGAGTGACATTTTTGTTGAGTGATCTCCTTCTGCACACATGGATGTAGTTGTATTTTTTTAGCATTTTTAGAGCCCCCTATGCACTTACGTCACTTTGCCACCATTTCTCCTCTGAGGTACTCTCGTAGGCTTTAGGGGAAGTCACTGCAGTTCGTTTCTTTGGACCATTTTTGTCACACCCCTCGTTAACATCATTCACTATCTATGGTTCCCTTTGCTGAGAGAGTTGCATTTGAGAGAAATCATTACCACTCAAATACCTCGCCCACACAGCCCCATGGCTAGTCACGTCCCATCATTCGATGGCACTAACCCTGACCCCTTCTTAATAGGGATGGTTGGAGGTTGTTTTGGTAGTGGACCCTTACCCTCAGGTAATCTACCCATTGGGAACCCACCCATTGGCAACCCACCTACAGGCAATCCACACATTGGAAACCCACCTACAAGGACCCCACTTATTAGGAACCTACCTACTAGGAACCCACCCATTAGAAATCCAGCAGCAAGGAATCCACCTATTGGAAACCTACCCACCAAGATCCCTCCCATAGGAAATATAACCACCAGATATATCGTAATGGGGATCCCATACACCAAATATTTCTTAATGGGAAACCCCTCCTCAAGTAACCCCCCTGTAGGGAACCCACCTGTCGGTAACCCTCCCCAAAGGAATACCCCTCTGGATTTACCCCCACATGTAACCTAGAGGGTCATAGTCCTATCATTCATGGCTAGCCTTAACCTTCCCGATTTGGAACGATTGAGCAATGATCCAATTTATCACAATCCCATATGTCCCCTGATGCCTACAAAAATTCCCTCGGATATCCCTAAATTTGAGGGGAAGGCCAGAGAAGACCCCCAAAGCCACATTAAGTCCTTCCACCTATGGTGTTCTTTGAACTCCATAGTCGATGACACAATTATATTATGCCTCCTCCAAATAACTTTTATTGGTGTTGCGACCAAGTGGTACATCGACCAGCCTCATGGCACCTACTCCACCTTCGCATCGCTAGCCTCCAGATTCTTGTAGTTCTTCTAGTTGGCTGTACAATATAATGTCTACATACAGATCCTTTTGTATTATCGATAGAATATTGCTTCCCATATCACATACCACATCCATTAAAGGAGTAGATGGCGTAGTCTATGCAAAATCAACCTAAATGATAAGATCTTCCTTGATTGGTTTTTAAAGTCTTTGATTCCCTCCATTCCCAAGGATGTCACCTCTAAACACCCACATATGGAAGAGGAGGATATCCTTAAATTCCATTAGTATGACTTGGTTTATGCCCAACCAGGTTACCTATACAACATTTTTCTAGATAGCCCTTGCGGTGATTCTCCATGAAAAGACCCACTTGGGCATCACACACCACAGATGGTGTCATTGGTTTTGTCGCCCACCAACTATGTAAAAAGGCTAACCACCGCAATAATATCGTCGCCCCGCAAGCACAACCTCCCCCACCTCAGTTGGTACAATATCCTATGGTGTTGCAAAACCCTTTTCCTATTCAAGGAGTGGTCACAACCCAACCAAGGACATAGTATGCCACATCTTCAAGCCAACTCCCTGACTTGGGAATTCAACACTTGTTTACATTGCCAAATGAAGTCAACCTACAAACTAGGCAGAACCAATCTGGGTCGCCCCCCAAAGCCTCCTCCACTAGTAATCCTGATGACTCTTCCCTCGTTCAGCCAACATTGTAGTTACCCCGACCCCCTGCGAATGTAATCCCTAAGGCCCCAAAGTTTCCTTTGCGATGCTTCATGATGAATGCCAATTCTCGTGTCGTATCTAGCTATAGTATTGTCGATGACTTAGCCCAATCCCCTGCAACCATGTCCACTCTATAAGTCCTTAAGAAATTATTTATACGTCGTAAATCACTGTTATTTGCATTATGCATTATTGACCCAATATATGTGCATTTTATGACCTTTGATCTTAATCAGTTCGAGCCACAGATTCCATCATCAATGGATTTCTAAATACCCGTTACCATATGGAATTTGGTCATTCACCATTGCATCATCGATGAGGGCGCATCCACATGTGTCATGTTCACCTTTGTTTGGAAAAAGCTCGTGTCACCCAAGTTAGAGCCATCCTCTACCGCCTTGTGTGCTTACGGTGGGAATGCTACCCAACCTCAAGGACTTCTCCCACTTGTACCCATTGAGTTGGTCGACAAGATTGTCCTTATAGATATTGAAGCGGTCAAGGCTCAGCTCGATTACATTCTCCTCCTGGGACGTAGTTACATGTACGTTATGAAAGTCATCGTGTCGACAATTTAATGGACTATGTTGTTCCCTCACAATGAGAAGATAGTCAAAATTGACCAACTAATGTACCAAAAACCGCAAGGGAGTCTCCACCCCAAAAAATGTCCTCCCCGTGGTGGATAATTCCATCAACGATGCTTCTATTCCCTCACTATTTGTCGTCGCTCCAGGTGTTTTTCAGGAGGCCCCTATGACTGCCATTTTTCAGCGTTGTGGTCATCTTTGGAAGCAGACGAGATATCATACCTTTATAATCTTTCATTCGATACACCTATGACCCAAAAAACCACCCCAGTCACAACCACAACTACAATCGATGCCAACCCCCGTGCCTAACCCATTACTTGGTAATTAATGGAGAGCCATACCCATTCAACAAATTATGTTTATATTTTCTCCATTCAACATCATGAGCACACCTGTCATGGAAACCCTCAACTTGTCAGGTTTAACTTTGGGCATCTCTATTTGGTACCTCATGCCTCCCAACCCTCCCCCAACCCCATGGGTCATCTTGCCACTAGTCCAACCTATTAATACCACTAACCAACCACCTCCTAGTGTACCCTTGGTTTCGGATCCTTCTCATGATGTATCCCAAATAGCCCCTAACAACCCCAAACTCCTCCCAATAAGGAAGTAGGGGGAAACACGTCAAACACCAACCAAAGAAATGTTGTGAGTACACCTTCCTCCACCTTAACTTAAATTCCACCACCTTGTGCATTGTGTGATATCACCGGTCATGCTACCCAGAATTGTTCGCAGTTTCCTATTCTACAAACATATGTGCAAATGCTCAATGATGACATGAACATTCCTGTGGTATAGGTCCCTAACCCCAGCCAACCCAAAAACAAGTCTCTTCAAACGAACCACCTATGTGCGATCTGCAGACTATACAACCACTACTCCCATATTTGCACCAAATTGGTCAAATACTGCTTTGCCTTGGATAACTTATGTAAGCTCTCTCTTGAATAAAAAATTATCGTTGTAGAAGAGAGCCAACCCCCAACATCCTCTTTGAATGAGGTTAACACCATTTACGTTATCTCGACAAATGAACCTCCATCTGCACCATTAGTCGTTGCAGACCCCTCCAATCTTACTACCCGATTATTCCATGTCGACGAAGAAATTCTCGAGGCTTTAACAGAGTTGAAATTTCCTTGGGGTGACATGCACCACAATGCATACTTTATTCTCGATGAGCTGGTAACACCCATGTCAGACTAGTTTGACATGGAAACAAAAGATTTTCTTCCTCTCTGCAATGTCGATTGGTTCAAACACCCAATCTTGGTGCCATATTTCTTTGAGGAAGGTAACATGGATAACATCTCACCTACCATCTAGGTTGATATTTTTGTCAAACCCTTAGTCATGGAACACATCACACTAGGAGCATCATGCACCTAAGAAGAGGTTGTTGCTTACAAATCCATTTTCCAAGAATTTCACACAATTTTTGCTTG
This sequence comes from Pseudotsuga menziesii, assembly GCA_001517045.1. Taxonomy (NCBI): domain Eukaryota; kingdom Viridiplantae; phylum Streptophyta; class Pinopsida; order Pinales; family Pinaceae; genus Pseudotsuga; species Pseudotsuga menziesii. The sequence continues at coordinate 355,138 of LPNX010115401.1, forward strand.
GTCTTATACTGAGATGCCCGGTCTTGACCCATCCATTGTTAAACACCAGATTGATATATGGCCACATGATATACCCTTTCGAAGAAAAAAAATGACTAATCCACCCATCAGAAGCACCGGATATCAAAGATGGGATAAAAAAAATGCGCCAAGCAGGCTTCATTTACCTAATCTCATATACAACACGGGTCTCGAACTCTATCCCAGTAAATAACAAATAAGGAATCATTCGCGTCTGCGTTGATTTCCATGATCTGAATTTGACATGCCCCAAGGATAATTTTTGACACTATTTATCAACCAACTTATTGACACCTATGCGGGCCATGAAGTCTTGTCATTCATGGATGGATTTTCTGGGTAGAATCAAATTCAGATCCAGAACGAAGACCAATATAAAATCGCTTTTACGACCCCCTAGGGTATGTTTACATATCGAGTTATGCCTTTCATTTCAAAGAACGTGGAAGCCACCTTCCAGTGGGCTATGACCTTCTGTTTTCATGACTTGGGACACATTATCCTCATTTACTTGGACGTCCTCATGACTAGATGCAAGAAGCATTCCCAACATTTTGAAGACCTTCGACAAGTATTCCTTCAATGTCAAAAGTATAACATCCGTTTGAATCCCCTTAAGTGTGTATTATGCATACATGTCGGCCGATTTTTGGGGTTCATTGTTTCCTAGAAAGGCATTACTATTGATCCTTTGAAGGTGCAATCCATACTTGACCTTCAACCACCAAGCACCTTGCACCAACTGCAATTTCTTCAAGGCAGGGCAAATTTTTTAAGTCATTTCATTATGGATTATGCCACCAAATCCCATGGCTTTTTATGCCTACTTTATACTAACGTCCCATTCATATGGGATGACCAAGCACAAGCCGTGTTTGATGCTTTTAAGAAAGCCCTTACTTCTTCTCTCCTGATCTCACCACTCGATTTCATGTGGGAATTTATCCTTTACATTTCAACATCCAATCATGCCATCACAAGCGTTTTAGTGCAGGAAGACAATGCTCGATAAGAGCATGTTATCTACTACATTAGTAAAATGTTATATGGTCCTCCATTACGATACCCCCCACAAGGAAAATATGTCCCTTGCTATCGTATTTTTGGTTCAGAAGTTGTGCCACTATATCTTGTTTAGCCAAACCATAGTCATAGTAGATTCCAACCTGATGGTCTACCTTTCGAGTTGTCGCCTCATCCAAGGCCGCATGGCCAAGGGATCGTCATCCTTCAAGAGTACGAACTGAAGTTTGTTACATCAAAAATAACTAAGGCATTAGCTTTGGTACAATTAATGATTGACCTCCCCCCCTCCATGTCACCCCTACCTCCCATCACCTTGCCCGACAAACACTTGTTCACTTTCTCTTTAAATGACCAATGGTATGGAGATATCCTTGTTTACTTGTGAACCTATAAATTTGGTCCTCACATTAGTTGTGATGATCGGTGTCACATTTGCTACTAAGACTCTCGATATCTCCTCATTAGCGATGTCTTCTACCGACGTGGTGTCAACACCATCCTACATCGATGCCTTACTCATGACGAGGGTGAATGGGTCATGAATGACTGTCATATTGGAGCTTGTGGTGGACACCTCTTTGGTATGGCCACTTCACAAAAAGTCATCCAAACTAGTTATTTCTGGCCAATGTTGTTCATTGATTGCATTATAACAGTCAAGCATTAGCGTAACTGCCAGTTGTTTTCCCCAAAGGAAAGAACCCATGCTATTCCACTTCATCTTGTTGTCTCAGTGAGTCCATTCTGCAAATGGACCATTGACTTCATGGAATGGAATCCTACCTAGGTAGGCGACCATAAGTACATCATTATGGTTGTTGATTATTTTACCAAATTAGTCGAGGCCATGCCCACATTCAACTACAAAGCTAACATTACAACTCAATTCTTTTTTAACCATGTTGTCGCTCATTTTGGAGTCCCTTTCCAACTCGTTTTTGACCATGGAAGACACTTTGAGGATGCCATTTGGAAAGATCTCTCAACCTTTTTAAAATTTGAACACCAATACGCTTCGTCTTACTATCCCCAAGGCAATGGCCAAGTCGAGGCAGTCAACAAAATCCTCAAAAGCATGCTACAACGGACAATTGACAAACATAAATCCAATTGGCATCACATGTTGTTTCCATGTTTATGGGATTACTGCACCTTGGCCAAGACCTCGACTGGCTTCATTCCGTTCCACTTGGTCTATGGAGTTGAATCTGTCCTTCCCATCGAGTGCTAGATTCACACTTTACAGATCGATGTCGAACTCCTACCCGATACCTCTCCCTTAGAGCAAAGTTTTCTAACCTCGAGCAAGCAGGCGAAGATCACTGTGCCACTATACAGATGATCAAAGCTGAAAAGTATCGATCGAAAGTCCATTACAATGCACATTTACATCTCTGTGTTTTTAAAGAAGGCAATCTTGTTCTTGTTTATGACCAAGCCAATGAAAAACACGAGAAAGGGAAGTTTGAGTGCATGTGGTAGGGTCCCTACATTTTGCACCAATGCCTTGTAAAGGAGGCATGCAATATCCCGATTTTGACCCCATTGTATTAAAATTGCAAATGATGTAAATATCATTATTAAATCATGTTGAGGATCTCAACGCCAAGGCCCCACCATCGATTTAGAGTTTTCTGTATCGACAATTAAAATCGATGCATATGGATCTCGTGCTAGCTAGGCACAATATAAATTGAGGCATCATGTAAATATGCAATTTAATAAAATACCCACAACTAGCTATGCAATGCAACAAGAGACGGGGGCATGATTTCACAAGGAATAGGGAGGGAAATTATTCAAACCCTTGAGCCAATAGTGTTAAGCCAAATGTCAATGAGAGAACCCATAAAACTCTCAACTACCCATTTTATCTTATGCACCCAATCATTTAATTCTTCCAGAAGTTGGTTGAGGTAGTTAATGCATTGGGATAGAGAGGTATGGCAGTCTATTTCATATTGGGGCAAGCCATCAATTTTGGAAAATTGTGGTTTTGCTTGTGGGGCAAGTAAACACCCAGAAATTGGTGCCCAAGCCATTCCTTAGCCATGTGTTTCTCTTCCTCATGCGGCTGGAGCTAGCTGGGCATTTTTCCCTCACATTTTCTTGCATTTCCTTCAGTTTTCAATGGTTGGAAACCCATTTTTGTATTGCACAGTGAATGGGAGAAAAGATTCATGATTTTGGGGGTTTGTAGAGGCTATTTTTGCCCCTGCAAATGCCCATAAACATTTTCTAAAATCGTTTTTCTCTCCCAGGGTTGATTTCCCCATCCACCAATCCGTTTTTGGTTTCTAGAGCGTTTTTCCTCATACCCAACACTTGTGTTTGCTGTTATGTGCATCCTTGTTTTGGACTGAACTGGTTAGGAGTGGAAGAGGCCCAGAATTGGCTTGATAAACCTAGTGAAGAGAGGAACCTCATAAAAGGATCTAGAAGGGCTAGCTATTCTTCTATGCACACCTTGAAGAGCACGAGAATGGAAGGTATGGCTTGAGGGACTGTGTACCAGTGAAGGGAATACTTCCTTGTGTTGGGTGTGTAGGTATTGTGGAGGCCAAGCTAAAGAGATATTGTGGAGGTGTCCATAGCTCTTTGGTTGAGCTCACTAGCTTAGAAATTCTTCCTTTCCACTGCCTTAGCAGCCTATTAAACCCAACTGTAGATTGGCTTGGTTGAAATTTGATGTGTATTTGGCTATGTGTGAGCATGATGTTCCCATTTTCCTTATGGAAATCATGCCCATCTCAGGGGTGGCAGTTTTGTTGAGAGATTGATGAGCACAACTGGCCTATGGTTGGGTGGAATGTTCAATGACATAGCTAGTTGCAGGACAATTAAATTTCAAGATAAGTGCTTTCTTGTATTTAACTTTGCAATGTATTTATTTTATGAAGTATTATGAACATATTGAATGTGTTGAAATGTATTTTCTTCCATTGTATATTATTGCATTATGCATCTGCATCTGCATTTTATTTTCAATGCATTTCTATTTATGTTCATGGGGCTAGATCCCCGGTTATGATGGCAGCAACAGTGTAGTAGTCGCGTCCTCTCCGTCGGCGAGAGGGGAGGGGATGTGATAGTGTAGTCTTAGAGCCCACAAGTTACAACATTGAGCCTAAATGGGCCAAGATGAACTGTTGTAGAGGTAAGAGCATTCTTTGTTGAGCACTGGTCAACAGAGAAAGGAAAAAAAAATCAAAATTTTTCTAAGTGTTTTTGAAAATTTGCATGTCGACAAGATTTACCGAGTTCGCCGATGCATGTCAAAAAACTTTGGAGAGTTTTCCGACACATTGGAAGAAACTGGTGCATTTGCCGACAAAGAAAGATTTTTTTTCAAAAATTTTCAATTATAGACATGTCGGCAAAACTAGGCGAGTTTTGTCGATACATCGGCAAGTTAAGCTTAGTTTGCTAACACATGTCAGAGGAAACAAATGAGTTTTTCCTATGTCAGAAAGAAAGAAAGAAAATTTTCTAATATTCTTTGAAAATTTGTATGTCGGCAAAACTTGGTGAGTTTTACCGATATGTCGAAAGAAACTGACGAGTTTTGCTGATACATGTCAGAAGAAACTTGTGAGTTTGCCGACAAAGAAAGAAAGAACAAAAATTTCAAAATTTTTCGAAGTGTTTGAAATTTCCAAGTCGAAAGAAAAAGCTGAGTTTTGTCGATAAATCAGATAAACTTGGCGATTTTTGTCGATACGTCGGATAAACGTGACGAGTTTTTCCAATATGTCAGATAAAATTGGAGAGTTTTGCCAATACGTCGGATAAACTTGACAATTTTTTCCAATTCGTTGAAAAAGTTTGGTGAGTTTTGCTGACACGTCGAAAGAAAAAGATGAGTTTTGTTGACACGTCAGAAGAAAAAGATGAGTTTTTTCTGACACTTCGGAAGAAAAAGATGAGTTTTGGTGATTGACACAAAAAGGTGAGTTGCGCCGATACGTGTCGAAAAGACAGTGAGTTTTTCCAATATGTCGGAAGAAAAAGGTGGGTTGCGCCGACATGTAAGAGAAAGTTGACAAGTTCACTGATCAGAGGAAAAATGATAAGTCCACCGAAACAAACCCCTTTCGTTCCCTTGACCCTCGTCGTTCCTCTGAGACACTCGTTGATTGTGAGAAAAGTCTATGTTTTGACAATTTGTCAATATAGGATTTTCCCAAATGCAGAAAAGTAATTTATAAACTTTTGAGAATATCATGCAACTAACGATTGTGTTTATGAACACATTTTGCAGAATTGTAGTCACATCAAAGGCAACATTCCACATAGTGAAGTTTGGAAAATTTGGTCTTGGTTGGGTCAAGAATATCAACATCATGAATGATGCACAAGATCCCTATGAGCTTGAAACAGATGTGATGGGAGAGAACATACAAGTTGAGAATGCTGAAACAGAATACAATGGGAGAAGAAATGAAGAGACTCCCCCAAATATTGTATCCACCATGAGGAGCCTAAGGGTGGAGTTGAAAAGTTGCGGAGAAGATAATGAAAGGATGATTAAAGCTTAGAAAGAAAAAAATCAGTTGAATGCAGCCATGCTACAGAGTTTGACAGACATCCAAAGGCAGATAAACTCTAGGCATCGGACAACAAATCCAAAAGGGAGTAGGAGTAGTTCAAGGATAAATTCGCACAAGAGGTCTAATAGCTCAAGAAGAGTTTCTAGAGATAGAACATATGCTCCAGAAATATCTTCTAGTGGATCATCTGACTCTGAAGAATCCATTGGGGGTTCAAGCTCTTCATCTCATAGGAATAAGAGGAAGAGACATTACAAGAACAATTCATATGGGGAATTTAAGAAGGCAAAGCCTCCTACATTAGATGGTGAGGTAAAATCTAGTCAAGAAGCTGAAGCTTGGATTGTTGGGATGAGAAAGTATTTCCAAGTTCAATACTACTCTGGAAATATGAAGGCAAGGGTATTCATATTCAACTTAAATGGAAGAGCATTTATATGGTGGGAACACCTTAGGAAAGTGAAGAAGATCAATGAAAGAAAGATTGTGTGGAAGTAGTTTAAGAAATACTTCAAGAAGAAGTACCTCTATAATAGGTACTATGATTATAAGATTAAAGAGTTCCATGAGCTGAAATTGGGACAATTGACCATGGAAGAATATGCAAACAAATTCTTGGAATTACTGAGGTATGTCTAGTATCTTCAAGATGATAAGGTTAAAATTCAATGTTTTCTAAGTGGGCTACCTCTGGCGTATAAAGATAGGATTGAATTTGATGAACCTCAAACTCTAGAAGAGGTAATAAGGAAGGCCAAGCATTGCTATGATCAAAACAAAATCAAACATGATTTCCATAAGGCATGGAAGGACAAGAAGAATGGGAAGTTTGACCAAAGGAAGAAAGGTTTCAAACCCTCTCACCTTCGAAAGAAGCAAAGGAAACCATCATAAGTTGTGACTAAGCCAGCCAAAATGATGGGAGACAAGCCAAGAGATCCAAAGGGGACAAGAGAACCACTTCAATGTTGGGGATGTGGAGGAGACCATATGCCTAGGAATTGTCCGCATCAGAATGGGAATGCAAGTCAAGTTCACAACATGCAAGAAGCTGCAACTGTGGGTTAAGTGGCGAGGACCATCCCCAAAATCTATGCAGCACTAGAGGACCGCCAGGGAGATCATCAATCAATTGTGGTTGAGGGTAATATTTCTAAGCAATCTGTTTCTATTTGGATTGACCCCGGATCTACTCACAATTATATCACTCCTAGACTTGCTGAGATTTGTGCTTTTAAGAAATTAAAGCATAGAAAATCATGATTAGTTCAACTAGCCACTGGAACCAAGAGAAAAGTTAGTGAAATTGTAGAGAAATGTCCATTAGATATGGATGGGCTATTCACTTATGCAAACCTAAATATTCTGCCACTTGGTTCCTATGATATTCTCATTGGAATGGACCGCTTAGAAGCACATAAGGTTAAATTTGACTGCTACAACAAGACATTAGAATGCATGGATGAAGAAGGAAACCCAAGGGTTGTAAGAGACATTCCAAAGGTGATTTCTGTTAGGCAGATTTCAGCAATGCAGTTGAAGAAGTTATGTAGGAAAGGTTGTTGATTGTATGCAACCCATGTTTTGGAGGCAACAGTAAATGAAACTCCTAAGTTGGAGGACTATCTTGTATTGAAAGAATTTAGGGAAGTTTTTCCTGATGAGATTCTGGGACTTCTTCCAAAGAGAGACATATATTTTACAATTGACCTTGTGCTAGGAGCCGCACCAGTGTCCAAGACACCCTACAGGATGAGGATACCAAAATTGCTAGAGCTGAAAATGCAGTTACAAGAGTTGTTGGAAAAGAAATATATCAGGCCAAGTGTGTCCCTGTGGGGAGCACCATTTCTATTTATGAAAAAGAAAGATGGGACACTCAAGTTGTGTATTGACTACGAGAAGTTGAACAAAGTTACTGTGAAGAATAAATACCCATTACCTCAAATTGATGACATTTTTTATCAAATGAGAGGAGCAAAGGTATTTTCAAAAATTGACTTGAGGTCTGGTTACCATCAGGTAAGAATCAAAGAGGAAGATATTCATAAGTCAACCTTTAGAACAAGGTATGGGCACTATGAGTTTGTGGTGGTACCATTTGGTCTCACAAATGCACCAGTATCTGGAGAAGTTTGTTCTTGTCTTCCTAGATGACATTCTTATTTATTCTAAGAATGAAGAAGAGCATGAAGAACATTTGAGAATGACTTTGCAATTGCTAAGGGAGCATAAGTTGTATGCAAAGTTGAGCAAATGTGACTTTTATAAAGATAAAATTCATTCTTTGGGTCACATTATCTCATATGAAGGAATATATGTGGACCCTGAAAAGATTGAGGCCATTATGAATTGGCCAACTCCAAGAAATGTGACAGATGTGAGATCCTTTATGGGATTTGCTGGGTACTACAGGTGGTTCATTGAAGGATTCTCCAAGGTTGCACATTCAATCACTTCCTTACAAAACAAGGGGATAAAGTTTGAATGGACAACAAGATGTGAAGAAATATTTCAACGATTGAAGAATCTTCTTACGAGTGCACCAATTTTGAAAATTGCAGACCCAAAAAAAGACTTTGTGGTGTGTATCGATGCATGCAATCAAGGACTTGGAGGAGTTCTTATGCAAGACAACCACGTGGTATGCTATGAGTCAAGAAAGTTGAAGGAGCATGAGAATAACTATGCTACTCATGATTTAGAGCTTGCATCTATATTACATGCTCTAAAGATGTGGAGGCATTACTTAATGGGAAGGAAATTTGAGCTAAGGACATGCCATTGTGGTTTGAAATACTTGTTTGATAAGCCAACTTTAAATGCTAGGCAAGCTAGATGGTTGGAATTTTTGTGTGAATTTGATTTTAAAATCAAACACATAAAAGGAAAAGAAAACAAGGTGCCTGATGCACTCAGCAGGAAGGTACATGAAATGCATGTGGCATCTCTTAGTACTTGGCAACCAGATTTGAGGCAATGGATTATTAACCATATTGCCGAGGATGAAGTGTATGTGCAGATAATGGACAAGTTGCAGTAGCAAAATCTTGAAAGGAAATATGAACGATATCAATTGGAAGGAGACAAAAATTTTATTTATAAGAATATAATTTATGTTCCAAATGTGGTAGACTTGAGGAGGATTGTTATGGATGAAATCCATCAAGCTCCATATTGTGGTCACCCAGGATATCAGAAAACAATTGCTACAACCAGAAAGCAGTATTTTTGGTTGGGAATGAAAAAGGGCATTGATGAGTATATTTCTAAGTGCATGAAATGTCGACAGGTGAAGGTGGAACACTAACACCCAACATGTTTGTTGCAACCTTTGCTAATCCTGGAATGGAAATGGGAAGTCTTTTCCATGGATTTTATTACAGGGTTTCCAATGACTATGAGACAACATGATTCCATCATGGTTGTGGTGGAAAAGTTAACAAAGGCATCACATTTTATACCGGTCAAGTCCACATATAAAGCCGATTCCATTGCAAATATTTTCATGAAGGAAATTTTCAGATTGCATGGATTTCCTAAGGCAATAATTTTTGACAGGGATACCAAGTTTACTTCCAATTTTTGGAAGGTTCTTTTTGCAAATTTGGGTACAAAGCTGAACTTTAGCACTACCTACCATCCTCAAACCGATGGACAAATAGAGAGAGTAAATCAGGTGCTTGAAGACATGCTTCACATGTATGTAATGGACAAACCATCCAAGTGGGAGGATTATTTACACTTGGTAGAGTTTGCATATAATAACGAGAAACAAGCATCACTGGGAATGAGTCCATATGAGGATTTATATGGAAGAAGGTGTAGGAAACTAGTGACTTGGGATAACCCAGTGAATAGAATTGTACTTGGTCCATAATTTATTAAGGAAATGGAATAAGAGGTTGCAAAGATCATGCATAACTTGAAAGCATCCCAAGATAGACATAAGAGCTATGCAGACAAGCATAGAGTGCATAGGGAGTTCAGGGTTGGGGATCATGTTTATCTTAGAGTAAGGCCAAGGAAGATTTCCTTAATCTTGGGAGTTGTGCCAAGCTATCACCTAGATATTGTGGGCCATTTGAAGTGCATGAAAGGATAGGGCTAGTTGCATATAAAATTGCATTTATTTCTAGCACTAGAGCTCATAATGTTTTTCATGTCTCTTTGCTTAAGAAATATGTACATGATCCTAACCATGTGATTATTTGGGATGTGAGCCAGGTGGAACCCGAGCGAGAGTTCCAAACTGAGCCATTGTGCATCCAAGACAAGAAGGTAACGGTGCTTCGGAACTAAGCTGTTGGACAGGTAAAGGTGTGCACAAAACACTATGGTCCCGATGAGGCTACGTGGGAGCTGGAGGATGCCATGAGAGTGGCACATCCATTTTTGTTCAATTTTGAAGATCACCGAGAACAGTGCTAAATTAAGGGGGAGGGGAATGTAATATCCCGATTTTCACCCCATTGTATTAAAATTGAGAATGATGTAAATATCGTTATTAAATCATGGCAAGGAGCTCAAGGCCAAGGCCCCACCATCGATTTAGTGTTTTATGTATCGACAATTAAAATCGATGCATATGGATCCTATGCTAGCTAGGCACAATATAAATTGAGACATCATGTAAATATGTAATTTAATAAAATACCCACAACTAGCTATGCAATGCAACAAGAGATGGGGGCATGAGTTCACAAGGAATAGGGAGGGAAATTATTCAAATCCTTAAGCCAATAGTGTTAAGCCAAATGTCAATGAGAGAACCCATAAAACTCTCAACTACCCATTTTGTCTTATGCACTCAATCATTTAATTCTTCCAGAAGTTGGTTGAGGTAGTTAATGCATTAGGAATGGAGAGTTATGGCAGTCAATTTCGTATTGGGGCAAGCCATCAATTTTGGAAAATCATGTTTTTGCTTGTGGGGCAAGAAAATACCCAGAAATTGGTGCCCAAGCCATTCCTTACCCATGCATTTCTCTTCCTCATGCAGCTGGAGCTAGCTGGGCGTTTTTCCCTCACGTTTTCCTGCATTTCCTTCCATTTCCAATGGCTTGAAACCAGTTTTTGTATTGCACAGTGAATGGGAGAAGAGATTCACAATTTTGGGGGTTTATAGAGGCCATTTTTGCCCCTGCAATGCCTATTAACATTTTCTGAAATCGATTTTCTCTTCCAAGGTTGATTTCCCCATCTACTAATATGTTTTTCCTCATACCCAACACTTTTGTTTGTTGTTATGTGCATCCTTGTTTTGGTTTGAACTGGATAGGAGTGGAAGAGGCCCAAAATTGGCTTGATAAACCTTGTGAAGAGAGGAACCTCACAAAAGGATCAAGAGGGGTTGGCTATTCTTCTATGCACACCCTGAAGAGCACGAGAATGGAAGGTATGGCTTGAGGGACTGTTTAGCAGTGAATGGAATACTTCCTTGTGTTGGGTGTGTAGGTATTGTGGAGGCCAAGCTAAATAGATCTTGTGGAGGTGTCCATAGCTCTGTGGTTGAGCTCACTAGCTTAGCAATTCTTCATTTCCACTGCCTTAGCAACATGATAAACCCAACTGTAGATTGGATTGGCTAAACTTTGATGTGTATTTGGCTATGTGTGAGCCCGTTGTTCCCCTTTTCCTTGTGGAAATAATTCCCAACTTGGGGGTGGCAGTTGTGCTGAGAGATTGATGAGCACAACTGGCTTATGGTTGGGTGGAATGCTACAGTGACATAGCTAGTTGTGGGACAATTAAATTTCAAGATAAGTGCTCTCTTGTATTTAACTCTGGAATGTATTTGTTTTATGAATTATGATGAACATATTGAATGTGTTGAAATGTATTTGCTTCCGATGTATTTATTGCATTATGTATCTGCATATGTATTTTATTTTCAATGCATTTCTATTTATGTTCATGGGGCTAGATCCCCGATTATGATGGAAACAACAGTGTAGTAGTCACGACCTCTCCGTCGATGAGAGGGGGGGGGGACGTGATAATGGATACCTCCTTTTTGAATATGAAGGACACCTGTTGAGAAACCCTCGCAATGGGTTGTATCTCAAGCAATTATATTCTTAGCAGGACCAGACCCATTGTTCGGTGTGTACAATTTTTGTCTTTTGTTATTTTGCACCTTTTTTCCTCCACCAGCCTCATAATTTGTTGCTTTGATTGACCTCAGATGGATTCCATGCCCCCCTCTCATCTTGATTTTGATGACGGTGCAAGTAGATGGTCCCTGAATCTCACCTCGACTGCCTGGGCTGTATACTCCCCTTCACATGAGTTGCTTCACCTTGACAGAGTATGTCTCGGTGTGACCACCAATAACCATGCCGGGTATGATGCAGTGATCAGTCTCCTGATCGCTTCCCTCCACTTGGGCATCCTACACCTCATTGTTTTTCTAAATTCTCATTTTCTCATCGCCCAGTTGAACAATATGTATCGGGTATGTGATCCTTCCCTATTTAGAAAGTTCATGTGCGCTAAACAATTGGTTAGATAATTTTATTTTATTTCATTCACACATGTGTCAAGATGTATCAATAGTGTAACAGATCAGATGTCCAATGACAACTTAGAGTGGCATATCAATCATCCATTTAATACATAAATCTTTCACATGCATTTTTCATAATTGAATCCACATGTGTATAACACATCAACATACACAACATCACAATATAGAAGGCTCATAAAATATAAAAAACCATAAAAGAGTGCATCCACATGCATATATATATATATATATATATATAGAGTTGTGTCATAACTATGCGCTAAACAATTGGTTAGACAATTTTATTTTATTTCATTCACACATGTGCCAAGATGTATCAATAGTGTAAAAGATTAGATGTCCAATGACAACTTAGAGTGGCATATCAATCACCCCATTTAATACATAAATCATTCACATGCATTTTTCATAATTGCATCCACATGTATATAACACATCAACATACATAACATCACAATATAGAAGCCTCATGAAATATCAAAAACCATAAAGTGCATCCACACACACACACACACACACATTGTGTCATAAACACCCAAAACAATATGTCTATATATGTCGAGAGGAGCCCCAACAACTTTGTCGTAAGATTTTCATACATAGATTAATACAAACATTCCTATGCTCATCATATTAGGGGGCAGCTCCACAAGCTGCTAAGTGACTAGTCATAATTGTCGTTGTCAGTCTCCTCGTTGAAGATCTCCTCATCTAGGGGAACATCCCCTCGGATTGAATTCTGTACATACTCAACTTCCACGATGATGCACAACATAATGGCTCTCCATTTTGGTGGAGCTTGGTAGAAGATGGCGATTAGATCATCATTTAGGTCCTGCCAGCTGTCATCGACGACTCTCTCTAGTATATGGTCGATCCTAGTATATAATGAGTCTAGTACCTCATCGATATCTCTACAATGACACCTTTTCTCCACCAATGGGTCAACCCCGACAACTCTTCCATGTCGTTGGTGATAACCTGCTGGTTTCCTTATCCCCACACTTGCACACACACCACAAAAGAGTGCTAAGTGTCCATCATATAGAAAACTGACGACCATCTAAGCTAGTGAAATAGATTTGACACCAAAATGAAAACATATACATACCATCAAGGCCCCAAACATGGCCTAGATTTTGGGGAAGCTCGAGATCTTCTGTGTAGTCCATGTCTGCATAGGGTATGTATCCCTCAACACCTTTTCTACCAACAAGATCTGTCCACTGAAGACCTTGTGAGGTCCATGAGCACCCGATATCCTTACTACTATAGCCACTATGGCACGTGCCTCTCAACTCTCAATGTCACAAAGCAGTATGTAGGTCTTGTTTGCACTTACCGTCGTGAAGCAGTGGCACTCTACCAGGTATGCCCTTGAAACACTTTTTTGGCGTTTCTGGTGTGTATCATTGATGACCCCATACATTGGCAACCCCATCATGAAGTATACATCATACATCGTGATCTCTATCCTCTCCCCCTGGATGATGAATTCCTCTAATTATGATCCCATAATTCCAATAAATTGTTTAGAATGAACTTTTCACTCCTCATCAGTAGGTTCTAGAAGAACTTCAGGATCCCATGTTGTGCTAAGTGGATCCTCATCCACCTCATGATGAAGTTTGACCATGTCTCTTTCTCTCCAATCCACCCAAGGCACCCTACAAGGCCCAAGCAAGTACCCATAAGTGTCGCATAAATAAAGCCTCTCTCTAGCTTGGAGCACACTTGTATGGGAAAAAGAGGCGCCTTGGATCGCCCCTGTCTAGCAGTTAAGGGCACTCTAGAGCGCTCTTGTCTAATAAATAGATGCACCCTGGAGCACTCCTGTGAGCTAGTTCAAAGAGACCTAGGGCACCCTTATACCCTCGAAAGGTGTGCCTCACTCTTGGAAACCCTTATGAGGTTGCTAAGAATCCCCAAGAGGTCAAAATATAGAGAAATAACATCAAAATAGAACAAAAACTGACGATCTCACACTTGCAAGTCACATAATCGCAAATTGTCACACCAGTAAGAAGAAATTGTTGAATCTCTTTAGGACCCTACACATGCTCTCCACACTCGAACGGTGAAAATGACAAGTGTCATGTGGTCCCCTCCCACTTTCATAGGCCCTTTATCCCCGATCTTCTTTTGAGTGTCTGAGAGTCATACGATGTCTGTTTGATGTGTTGTTTTCACCATTAGATTCTACATTTCATACTCTTCCCGAGTATAGGATCCATTTTCCATGCTCAGTGAGTCATTTTCAGGCCATTTTCAAGCCCGCATCGCTTTGCTTACCATCACGTGAATAATGTATTATATGTATTTGTATGCATTAATTATATTCTAGATGCACATTTATGCTTAGGTATCCTTGCTTTTTGTATAGATACAGGTTTTGGTTGCATGCCTCCTCTGTGGTGTCGACCGCTTCTGCATGTATCATCCCTTAACTAGCATATATGACATCCTTTCCCTTTTTCAAGTTGATGCATTGGCTTAGTTTTATCCCATGAGCCTGTAGGAACCCTTGTCGTCTGAGTAAGAGGCCCCACCCCTCCACCCTTGAATTTTCCCTTGTTCGATAGTAGAAGTTTCCTTTACATGGGTGACCATTTTTAAGAACCCCTTGCATTTGGCACCCATGCTGTTCAAATCCCCTTAGGATTGGAGGTATGTATAGTTTGAAATAATAAGATGAAATTGCATGCATTTCCTCATATTGTCACTTATTGGCCTGTTCCCCTAGATTCCTAGCATGGAGTTTCTATTAAGCTCTTTTCTAACTCCTTAAACAATGAAAAGATTGTCAAGTGCTGTTGTTTCTTTTAGACTCGTTAAATGACATGAAAGAACATTTGTTCGCTATACATTTACCCTTTTTTTGAGATGGATAGACTATTTATGAAAAATGAATACTCTAGTCCCTTTTGGCTAAAAGAGTTCTACATTGAACCCTTTTATGCTTTTTTGGGCCTTGGAGACTAGCTTTACGAAAAAGACCACCATTGGAGTCTTCTTCTTATTTTCCGACTCTCTAAAATTGAAAACACCAATGAGCATCCACTGACCTAGGATCAATACAATCAATGATATAGTTCCATCTCGACCACACTTCTATCCCTTCTTCGAGCTCCTTAAACCATGAACAAGGACAAATTGGTGCTTCTTAGCACCCATATAGATCACATACAATCCCTTGTCGAAGCAACATTCCTTGTCACCTTTGTTTAAAGTATTCTATGATGAGTCATCCTTGGACCCCTTTTTCTTATGATCAACAACTTTCCCTCTTAGTTCACCATGTTGCAGCCATACCTAGTGCATGTATCCCTCCCTTCCACCTTAGCTATAATCCCCTTCCCCCAAGATTAGTTTCATATGTTTCCAGGTCAACCCTGCTTTCATTCTCTAAACAAAGGAAGTATGAGTTCCATTACACCTTCATTCTTGTACCCACTTCCAGTGTCTCATTCCAGTCCCAATCATTCTATGGTTGCATACCTCGCGCTCCTATCAAGGAACCATTATTGCCTTGGTAGTTGCAGGCCCCCCTCTATTATAGAGGATAGACCCTAAGGTCCTTGTACCTTGGCCTCATCACCATCATCGATGAGTTCATGTGTACCACCTAAAGGGAAAACTTATTTCCCTTTCAGATGGTTGTTTCTCACGTGCTCGACATCAGTGACATCATCACACTGTTGAGATTCATACAGGGTATTGGTCCCATCATGATTTGGTCGAAGGCCCTGGATGTCCCTTGATTCTAACATATTAGTGAATCACTTTGGAACCACTCTACTATTATGTTCCTTTTGATATCTAGGATGCATTGGTGACATTGTTCGGAAGCCCTTCATTCTTCCCAGTATATCCATGTCCAGCTACAGGCCATTGTTTCCCTCCCCATTCTTTAGATCAACTATGGTTGGACCATGATTATAGTCTAGATATGAGTCCTCACTTGACACCTTTAAAGTATCCAACAATTATCTATGTACGGAATAGTACCCTTTTGGGATGGCATCATATTATGTATATTGAGATATTGATACGAGCATGGTTATTTCCACCTCGTCAATATATTTGTGATTATATGTACCTCATCCATTTTCAGTGTTGTATCTACAGATTTCTCTCTTGCATCCCCAACAATGATTTTGATCTCCCCTCCAGTTCATTCCTTAGTTCTCCACACTATTGTTGCATAAATAAACCCTCTCTTTGGCTTGGATCCCACCTGTATGGGAAAAAGAGGCGCCTTGGATCACCCATGTCTAACAGTTAAGGGTGCTCTAGAGCACTCCTGTCTGGTAAATATATGCGCCCTAAATCACTCTTGTGAGCCAATTCAAAGTGCCCTAGGGCACCCTTTATCCCTTGAAAGGAATTCCTCGCTCTTGGAAACCATCACGAGGTCATTCAGTGTCCTCAAGAGGTCAAATTATAGAAAAATAACATCAAAATATAACAAAAATTAACGATCTCTCACTTGTATGTCGTAGAATCACAAATTGTCACTCCAGTAAGAAGAAGTTGTTGAATCTCTCTAGGACCCTCCACACACTCTCCACACTTAAACAATGAAAATGACAAGTGTCATGTGGTCCCCCCCCTTTCATAGGCCCTTTATCCCTGATCGTCTTCTGAGTGTCCTAGCATCATATGACATTTGTTTGGCGTGCTATTTTCACCATTAGAATCAACATTTTGCGCTCTTCCGGAGTATAGGATCCATTTTTTGTGCTTGGTGAGTCATTTTCGAGGCGTTTTTCAAGCCTTCCTTGCTTTGCTTACCAACACACGAGTCGTGTCTTATATGTATTTGTATGCATTATTTATATTCCAACCACACATTTATGCTCAAGTATCCTTGTTTTGTGTATAGATACAAGTTTCAGTTGCACGCCTCCTTTGTGGTGTCGAACACTTTTGCATGTATAATCCCTTAACTGGCATATAGGACATGATTTCCCTTTGTCAAGTTGATTTATTGGCTTAGTTTTCTACCTTAATACTATAGGACCCCTCATTGTCCAATTAAGTGGCCCCACCCATCCACCCCTAAATTTTCCCTTGCTCGATAATAGAACGTTCCTTTACATGGGTGACCATTTCTTAGAACCCCTTGCATTTGGCACCCATGTCGTTTAAATCCCATTAGTATTGGAGGTCTGTATAGTTTGACATACTAAGATGAAACCACATGCATTTCCTCATATTGTCACTTATTGGCTTGTACCCTTGGATTCCTAGCATGGAGTTTCTATTAAGATATTTTTTGACTCCTTAAACAATGAAAAGATTGCCAAGTGATCTTGTTTCTTTCAGACTCATTAAAGGACATGAAAGAACATTTGTTTGGTATACATTTACCCCTTTTTAGGTCGGATGGACTATTTATGGAAAAGGAATACTGTAGTCCCTTTTGGCTAGAATATTTCTCCATTGTACCCTTTTATGCATTTTTGGGCCTTGGAGACTAACTTTACGAAAAATACCACCATTGGAGCCTTCTTCTTGTTTTCAGACTCTCTAAAATTGAAAGAACCAATGAGAATCCAATGACCTAGGCTCTATACAATCAACAGGATAGTTCCATCTTGACAATGCTTCTTTCCCTTCTTAGAGCTCCTTAAACCACAAAGAAGGCCAAACCAATGCTTCTTAACACCCTTGCAGATCGCATAGAATCCCTTGTGGTGGAAACATTCCCAGTCACCTTTTTTTAGAGTATTTTGTAATGAGTCATCCTTGGACCCATTTTTATTATGATCAAATACTTTCCATCTGAGGCCACCCTGTTGCAATCATACCTAGTGCAGGAATTCCCCCTTCCACCTTAGCTACAATCCCCTTCCCTCGAGATTAGTTTCATATGTTTTCAGGTCAATCCTGTTGTCATGATTTGAACAAAGGAAGTTTGATTTCCATTACACATTCACTCTTGTACCCACTTCTAGTGTCTCAGTCTAGTCCCAATCATTCTATGGTTGTATACCTTGTGCTCCTATCAAGGAACCATTATTTCCTTGGTAGTTGCAGGCCTCCCTCTGTCGATGCCAACACATATATTCTAGAGGATAGATATTGAGGTCCTTGTACCTTGGCCTCATTAACATCATTGATGAGTTCCTATGTACCACCTAAAGGGAAACCTTACTCCCCTCTCAGATGGTTGTTTCTCATGTGCTCGACATCAGTGAAATCATCACACCATTGGCATTTGTACATGGTATTGGTCCCATCATGATTTGGTCGAAGGCTAGGGATGTCCCTTAATGATTCGAACATATTGGTGAGTCACTTTGGAACCCTTATACTGCTATGTTCCTTATGATATTTAGGATGCATTGGTGACAATGTTTAGAAGCCCTTCATGCTTCCCAGTATATCCAGGTCCAACTACAGGCCATTGTTTCCACTCCCCATTCTTCAGATCAGCTATGGTTTGACCATGATTATAGTCCATATATGAGTCCTCATTGGACACCTTTAAAGTATACAACAATTTTCTATGTATGGACTAGTCCCATTTTGGGATGACATCATATTATGTATATTGAAATATTGATGCGAGCATGGCTATGCCCGCCTCATCCACATGTTTGTGATTATATGCACCTCATCCATCTTGAGTGCTTTATCTACATATTTCTCTCTTGCATCCCCAATAATGAGTTTGATCTCCCCTCTAGTGCATTCCGTAGTTCTCCACACTACTGTCACATTCATACTTTGGAAAATAAGTCCTATGATGTTTATTGGTCATACAATGAGCTCCTAACCTCACACATCAGGGGGAAATCTATTAACATGAAAATTTATCCATACATCATAGCCCACTTACCATTTCCACATCATTAGTATCCACACCAAAAATCAACATGGTGAACCTTTATATACCAAAACACCCAAAAAATTGATGCATTATGGAAAGTGGACTTATCCCACAAAGTTAGGAAATTCCACCAAAATAGGGAAAATTCCACATTAAAATTCCCACTCAAATTAAAAAATTACCAGTGGTAAGTGGAAAAACCACCATGGTTTGGAAACCCCAAACCATAAGTATTTTCCTATTTATGTGATATGAAGGTTCCGATTTAGGATATCTCCACCTTGAGAATTGGTACTTTGCCAGAATTCCCTCTCAGACATTAACCCTTTGTTATCACTCTCATTTCACCTCAGTTGAACTTCGACACCTTCACGACAAAGTGTGGGAGACATTATGATGCTTGGAACCAAAAGAGCTATACTCTATCCAACTACAAGGGACCCCATTTTATGAAGTACTCTCATTCAATGTGTAAGCCAAATTCTTTTAATAAAAAGAGAAAATATTCTTTAACGTGCTTCTTGTGTATGTTGAAAAGGAAAATTTCAATGTTAATTGCTTGTTTTTATTGTTACTACTTACCAGTTACTGTTACTGTTTACATTTACAACTTAATATTTGCATTTTAGTTTTTCCATTTCCTACTCATATGCATCTCACTTTAGTTTATGTTTTTATTTGCATTACATAGTTTGAATTTTACCAGTTTTACTTGCAGTTATTGAACTGATTTCACACACCAATCTTGCAAGAGACATTCTCTTGTGTGCTCCCTACCTTGGCTTCCCTAAGCCGATAAAACCTCCATTTTCACCTGTTGGAGTGTGAAATCACTAACAACACCCATCATATTATTTATCACCAGGTACGAATGGTTAGACACCTGCAAACTTTGAACACCACACATGATTGCCTATTTAAGAAGATAAAACTGACGTTTGAATTCCTCCATGTTGTCCATGCTAGGCCCTAAAAAACCCTTCCCTTGGAAATAATGATCCTTTGATGGAAATAGGACAATAACCAAACGAGTATTCTAATTATTCTCTTGTCTATCCCCATTGAAAAACATTAGGGGCTATTCTCATCAATCGTTAGAGGCGTTGTTTTTCTCATGTGTTCTATACCAGAAAATGGCCAAAAAAATATGAAAAAGAGAAAAAGACTGCGAAGCCACATAAATAGGTGGCCTCTCCTAATCCTTTAATATGACATCATTTCTTGTTATCCAAATTCCCCAAGTAACTATCAATGGGAGAGATATGAAATATCTTAGAACAAGAGATTCAAAATACCTTCTGAAACAAGCTTTAACTAAGTGCCTCAACCACACGACTGAACTCTTTAACATCCTTTATGTATGCTACTAGAATGATTTGGATAAAAAGCAATCTAAAAATAAGTAAGCCACTTATCCTTCTCCAGCCTTACAAAGAGGGAAAATTCTTGGCCCTTGAAAATTAAATTTATACAACCTATCCCACGTAAGTACTCTATTCTTCGACATTAGCTAGAAGTGCAACGTGCTTTTTGGGGGGGGGCTTTAATTTTCCATTGAATCTGACACCACCATTTTGGCACCCTGGCTTGAAGGAAAAAATAGAATTGTATCCAAGTTTAGTTTATATGGTCCCCATTCTGAATTATAGATCCATTTTAAAGTATCCACCTATTTAGAAATGTGAATATGTGTCTAACTGAGCATACAACGATAATTTTCCCAACTTACCATCCAATCCTCCCTGAGATCTGGCTCTTCCATGGAAAGGCATTCCTACTGCCATAAAGAAGTATCAGTTGGATTGAAAAAGTTATCCAACATGGCCCACCCAAGCAACTTGAAATGTATAATAAGCTCCATAGGAAGATGGTCTCTACCATGATTCCCCATAACTACATCACAACCTACCAAAATAGATTTCCCATTACCAAATTTCCAAGCTAAAAAAGGAGATAAAACTGAAAATGCATTTGAGATCTATTTCCATTGATTTGAAATCATCTGGCTCCTTTTCTCGTTTCTCCTTACCCAATCCATAACAGAGTCTGGATCTATGTATTTTCCAATGAGGATATATTTCCATAAGCTCTCCTTTGTAACGAAGTTCCACAGATATTTTGCTACTATCACTTTATTAAAATGAAAATTTTTACTCAAAACCCAACATCCTAATCTTTTCGGGGCCTCTAAGGCTTTCCAACTAACCAAATGAAAATCTAGTAATCCTTACTATTCCACCACAAGAAATTGAAGTATAACTTTCAAATAGAATTCAAAGTCGAAATGGGAATATAGGCCAACATGTGCCAATAGACTGTAATGGATTCTAATAAGGATTTGATTAACACCAACCTACCTTTTCTTAACAACCATTTATTACATTGCATGTTGATCTAGCTTCCACCTTAGCAATCAACCAAAGCCAATCTTGCTTGCCATACTTATTAGGGTTGAAAAAAAACCTAAATAGGGAACACCGTCTTCCATCGCACACCACTGAAATGGAAAAACATTTCGCCAAAAACCTCTCTATTCCAAATGATTATGAAGAATATAGATAGCAAATTTATGGTCATTTATTTCCATCGATGTTTCCCTATGGAATAGATCCAAGTTCTATTCTAGACATTTACATTCCAAAACCAATTGTGCAAAAAAATGAAATATGCCACCAACAAACATAAGATGAGTGATATTTTCTCTACCATTGAAAGAAAACCCTACCAGTCCTTTTCTAGATCTATCAAAGTGCATATTTCCACTTAAACCTTCAATTACCAATAAAAACAAATAAGGAGAGAAGGGGAAACCTTGCCTTAAACCATGAGATGATATAAAAAAAGATGATACTACACCATTGATCAACACTACAAAGTATTGGGAGTTCACACAACCCATAATCCATTTTGTCAAATTTAGATTGAAACCCACATGGAGAAGCACCAATCTAATAAGGAGCCAATAGGCTTTACATAAGCCTTTTATAGATCCAATTTTAGTGCAACCACCTTCTAATTCTGAATTTTGATAGTATGAAGTCCTTCTTGTGTTGAGCCCACCACTTCATGCATCAACCAACCTTTAAGAAACCCAAATTGTTCTATGGATACACATATGGAGAAATGAGGCTTTAACCAAGTTACAATGATCTTTGTTATAATTTTGTAAACCCCATTGCAAACAGAGATAGGTCTGTAATCAACAAAGAGGATAGTAGATCACTCTTAGGGATCAAAGTAAAGAAAGTGGAATTTAGTGACCTCGGGATAACACCTATTAGACAAACTTCTTTGACTACTTTCAGTAAATCTTCACCTAGTAGATAAAATAAATTCATAAAGAACTCTAGCGACCACCCATAAAATCCTGGCCTCTTATCTATTTGGAAAGATTTTAGGGATGCTAACTATTCCTTCTTAGGAATAGCTTGAAAAGTTTCTCGTTATCCTATGGGTCCAACATACAAGGGAATGTACCAATTACTTGCAATAAACCCCCCATATCTTGATTTTTAGGATCTATATATAAAATCTTGAAGTGGTCCATTGCTAAACTAGCCAGATTATTAAAACCCATGACTAGAAGGGCAAACAAACTTTGTAGATCCAAAATAGTGTTATAATTTCCTCTACGAGAAGCAAAATTTTGGAAAAATGTAGTATTTTGATCCCTTACATCCAGCTAGAAGGCCCAACTTTTCAACCTCCATTCAAATTCTATTTCCTCCATGATATTTTGTCTAGTATACTCAAGGGAGATCACCTCTTGCCTAAAAAAATCCGAGGGAAAAGTTACATGGGAAGGTGAGTGCAAAGACTCCAAGTGTCTCTCAATCCCCATTAATTGAGTATTTTTGTGGATTTCTGCTTCTCCAAGTTCCACCTTACAACATCTTCCTTTAGAATTCATTGTGTTTCTATTAATTGGGGACAATCACTATGCCCCTTCTTTATAATTTATATGCCTCCATTTATCTTTAATTAAGGATTGGACATCTTGAGCTACAACCCATCCTGTCACATACCCCAATTTTGTAAAATTATGTAATTGTTTTATTTAATTTTCTGAGACATTATGATAAACTTAATCCTAAGTAGGGATTGATGACTCAGCAGAGTCAACAGTTATGGAGTGTAATTGAAAATATTTTATTATTAATAATTATATTATGGAGACAACAGCAATGGGAGAGCTGTTAAAAGAGGTTACTGGTCAAACTGGGTATTGGAACTAGGTGGAGAGGCAAAGGACAAGTGGCAGCATCCTCAAGCACTTCCTAAGTTGCAGGTGGCAACTTCCCTATATTTGGGGTCATGATTCCCCAAGAAAGTGGAATGTGGGCAGGTGGCTCATTAAATGACAGTTATCCCAATTAAGACCTAGGCAATCTTTAAAAGTACTCAATGAAGAGAGCTTTGGCGGCTCAGTTTTTACTCCAGGAAGAATTCATTCAGCTGAATGTGATTCAGGAGTTTTCATTGAGGAAATGGGAAGAAAGTAAGGAAGTGATTGTGAGTGAATGTTTGCAGAAACTTGAAGCTGAGAACAACTAGTTGAGCCGTGGAAAACTGTCTCAAAGATTCTGAGTTAATATAGAGCTGAAGGACTGTATATGTTTTGCTGCACCTAGTTCCAATCCAGGGAGACCAGATTGAGCTCGGGGGTCCTGAGAAGCCGCTGTTTGAGCGCTCTCCAGGAATTGGTAGGGAGGAACGGCCTCCCATTGCTGTTGTTGTCCACAGCAGTTTAACAGGTTTTTCATTCATATCACTATACTCTTCTGTGCTTAAATAGATAAACAATATGATTGTTAAGTATCTGAAATGAATTGTCAGTACCTGGAACTGTTAGTGTAAAACTTGTTAGTATTACCATGTTTTTCCACACCTGATATCATCAGGTAGTACTCTAGCATGGTAGCTCAAGCTTAGNGGAATTGTCAGTACCTGGAACTGTTAGTGTAAAACTTGTTAGTATTACCATGTTTTTCCACACCTGATATCATCAGGTAGTACTCTAGCATGGTAGCTCAAGCTTAGAAGAGTAATCTCCTAAACTGAGTTCCCTAGTTTATTCTATCTTTCTTATAAATATCTTACTGTGTAATTATCTTTTATTTAAGCTATCTCATTTACAGTTTGCATTTAAATCTGAATTGTATATTGTTCTCTCTCTCTGAAAAAAGGAATTAACAGTGCATGAAAAGAAAGACTAAGTATACTGGAAATATAAGTAGTATTCATTTCTTTTTGTAAAAAGTAAATACATTACAGAATAAAGGTTTAGGTATTATCAGTAGGGTTTAGTATTTTACATTATAGTAAAAGAAATCAAAATTTTCTGCATATCAGTATTGCTATCAGAACTACAGCATACTTTATGAGTGTTCATTTTAAAAGAAAACGACTTTATTTTATGTAGAAGTGTTTTATTTGAAATTATTAAGAGTATACTTAAATATTAAATAAAATGAAAGAGACCTTAAATTCAGGATCAGAAATAACACATTATATTAATAATACTCTTATTACATCTGCGAAATAATAAATTCTAAGTAACTATATTTATAGGATTTAAAATAAAACATGATGTTATAGATATATGTAATAAATGAATAGATAATATATATAAATAAAATATCTAATATGATATCACACAGAATAGAGACAGTATATAATTATATTCTAGATTCTAGAATAGGTTTTATATAAGTAAAAAAATATTTATGAACCTAAATTAAACCCAAGATTATCAGAATGGAATGTTTATGTAATATTAATTATTATAAATTATAACAGTAATTCCTAACTGTAGATTTAGGTTTATAAACCCTACACAAGATAAATTATATAACTATAGTAAAGAAAATGGACAATATAACCTTGTTTTATTTCATTCTGTATATTATTTATATACATATGAAGCACAAGATAAATAAACAAATAAAGACATAGTTAAATAAACATATATATATATATATATATATATATATAAAATAGAAATTTGAATGTAAAGTACAGAATGCTCCATCATGGAGATTGGAGCGTTATTAAAAACTAAACATAAACAAATTTTAAATAAACCATTTAAAATACTCACAGTCAAGTTATTAAAAGATTAAACATTAAGTTTTCTTTTCAAGAACTATACATTACAGTAAGGAAGTAAAACCAGTCACACACTTTAGTTGAAACACTTGGAATTTAATTACCCTTAACATTTTAATAACCGTCACTGTAAACACAAGGCCAAAGGCCTATAAAATTAATCATAAACAAACTATAAAATTCAAGGCTCGAAGCCTGTCTGCAACTTTTCACATTAAAATAACATAAAGGCTTAAAGCCTATAAATCTGTCTTAAAAACCCAAGTATGGAAGTAATTAACAGTTTACAACCACAGCCGTAGCCGGTTAAGCTCTTAAAGAGCTAGGGTTTAACCCAAAAAAAAAACTGTACATCTACCAACCCTCGCCTTAACATTTTACAAGTAAAACTTTAAATACAGTCTCGGCATGAAGCCGTAACCCTCTAATCACAGAGATAAACCCTAGTGAAGCAGGGAAGAACTCTACAGCTAAGCGAAGAGCAGAGAAACCAAGATTATGCACCCTGTTAACAAACAACATGGAGACGGACATCGAAGGACCGGGCTTACCAGGAAGCGCCAAGCCATGTCTTCTGTGCATAACAGCTACAACCTTGAAGGGCAAGTCTTCCATCGAAGGGCAGATGTTTTTGGAATGGCAAACCTACAAACGAAGAGAAGGTTAAGTCAGTAACCCTAACAGTCACTTAAACCAACAAAGCTTAAAAT